>JBCJKH010057483.1:328-11791 GCA_039877255.1 Loriculus beryllinus | reverse complement strand
CCTTCCCTTCCCTTCCCTTCCCTTCCCTTCCCTTCCCTTCCCTTCCCTTCCCTTCCCTTCCCTTCCCTTCCCATCCCATCCCATCCCATCCCATCCCATCCCATCCCATCCCATCCCTTCTCTTCTTGTTTGAAATCTGGCTTAACGAATTGGGCAACAGCCCAGGCTCCCTCCTGCATGGGTCCCACAGAATGTTTGCCTGCTGATCCCACACATGATAAATCTGTGCTTTAGGTTTGAACTCCTACCTATCGCATGTAGTTGTGCTTGTTCGAAAAACATGCAATTTGACTCATTTCACTTGTACCCTATTTGAACCAACACTAGACCTACAGGCTTTATTCCTACTGTGACCATTACGGTCATAATGACATTTATATGAAAAGTGCTAGATGGGACCACAACTAGTAAATTCAAATGTCAGTTAGACTCCTTCATATTCTCATGAAATTCAGCAGTTTTGCTTCTGACAGTATCATTCAAATCACAGGTTGATAGCATAACTGTGGGATTCCATTCCTTTCTTTACCTATGGGCATTTTTTTCTGGTTATTTACAGCTCTTTTGTGGCTTGAACAGGCTTTTTCCTAACACACTGTGGTTTCTTGTTTTAGTTGATCCAATGTAAAGTGGAACATGTTAACATTTTGTGTTTATTTTGCATTCTCTGCACATAAAATCCCTTCCGTTACTGTGCTCTGGGATGGGGCTGCTGAATAAAATGTATTTAAGCAGCTAGAACTGTATGACTTCTTGGAAATTGAAGCTTGGTGCTTTTAGGGACAGAAATACCCATCCCCAACGTCTGTCATCAAGCTGTGTAAAACAAAGATGAGATGTCTAATAGTGTGGTCCCTAACTCATTGAAAATTTTAGCTACCTTTCCAACAAGTTAGAGGTATCCAGATTTGCTTTCCTTGCCTCCTTTCTCTATTTTTCCAACTGTTTCTTCTAAGAAAAAATAAAACCACTAATAATAATGGAGATAAATGGACAGCAGGAATCATTTGCTCCTCCTTTCCCTTCTAAAATCACACTTAAAGCCTGCAGATATAGAAAGACAGATAACTAAGTGGCTCACTCAGGCTTGCTTCACATGCAAATATTGCAACCCAATCACAGGTTAAGCCAAAAATGATCTTGTGAGTGGTCATCACCATTTCAGATGGACATAACCTGAGACACAAAGATCCCACTATGTCTGTATGGCTGCTTCTTCAAAGTAACTTCAACCAAGGTTTTTATGCACATCTACTCGATTGTAGTATCTCTATACACTACATTGTGCGAACTATAATCTAAAGCAGGATCAGACATAGCACTTCTTTAAAGCTGTTTTCTCCATCCATGTACTAGACTAAAGAAAAATGCACCCAACTGGTACAGAAGTAGTATTTTTATTCAGGGTTTCTCGGTGCAAATATCAGGTACAAGAATGAAGCTAAAACGGTTTTCACATGTCACCAGACACAGAGATGAAAGCGTATCCTTATCAATATGCACAGTTTGGGTGTATTTTATTTTTCATGATGTGGCAGTGTAAACAAAAAGCCCACAAACGTGCATCAGTAATGTCAATTGGAACATTTGTATTCACTGATTTTCATAACTGACTTGCTTTCAGGAGGCATTTGTATTAAAATTTGTTTGATGTTTAGCAAATCTCCTTCTCTGTTGTTCTGATGAAATATTAAATCTGGGTTCTTTTGAAGACATTTCAGCTGCAGTCTAGTATCTGGCATTCTTTGTATGCATTTGCAGTCCCAAGCATAACGTATAGCAAATATCAGTTCCAGTCTTGCTCTAGGAAAATGGTAACAAAGCTCCCTTCCACTCAGTGGGAGCAGGACCTGATTCTCAGAGGGAAACATATTCAGCATATACCCTGCTCTGCTTCTCTCAGCTCTTCTCAAAAGATGTGAGTTTTATTCTGCAAATTCACAGAGGCATTTAACTCATGGGGGAATAGTTCCACTGCAAACATTGGAATTACTTGCCTGGGTAACATCTATAACCCCAAGAATTTTATTGAAATTGTCAGCTGATCCCGGAGATACACCAGTTTGCACCAGGAACAGATCTAATATAGTTTCATTTAACTCAACTGCATTATTTCAGGTCACACAAGTGGAGATTCTGATACTGTGGAAGGAACCAGCATATAAAGTTTGAAGGAGTTCAGTCACTGCTGTGAACTATGGGAGCAATGAGGAAAGGAAAAACTAAGCTGGAAAAAAAATGGAGTTGGTACATGAAATCAGCACAGATGACCTGGCACTGACCCTGACCTGGAGTTAAAACCACTGAGCACAATGTCCTAAAATCAGCACAGCAACAGTAATCGTGACCCCAGCCAGCAGCAGATTTCATTGGGCACAACATCCTAGCAAAGGGGTAACTGGATTTAGACCATGCGTCTGACCAAAACTTTCCATATTAGTAACCATGGGGATTTAGTTTATTTCCTTGATGTTTTGCATTGCTGAGAATTTGCACTTCATTTTCTGAACAAATCTATAGTTTAACCAGAATCCCATCCTTAGCTTATTATAGAAAGACAGTTGTGTAACTCAAAAGAGAAAACAAAGTTGAAAAGACAAACCAGGGAGGCTGGCCTGCAAAACACTAAGATTTTCCACTCTCAAACAGCAGCTCTCAATCCTGGTGGCTTGGCTTCAGCTAAGTCAGATATTAAACTCCACTTGTTAGGTTACTGATTGGAGATTTGTATCTTTAGCATCTTTCTTTCCTGTTTTTTTTTAATTGTTGTTACTCTGCTTTGCCTGAAAGCTGCAGCATCTCACTGTTTATTATTCCCACTTCACTCAAACCCTGTCCAAAATTAACACGTTGCGTTCTGCAGCTGCTTTCCAGATCCAGTTATGCCAAAATGCAAGGAAATGTACAATAAACACATGGAAGCTCTTTCAATTAGCACAGAATTTGATCCTGCAAAAAGAAATTAAGCAGATAGGCAGTTTTACACTGATGAGTAAGCCTAACTGAACATTTATGAAGTTAATCATCTGTTTAAAGTGAGTGCAGGATCAGGTCCTAGGCGAAAATGAAAAAGCTGCAGTAACAAGTGTATTTATGTTCTGTATTCCTTCTGGACTTTTATTAAGATCAAAGAGCTCTCTGCAAAGCAGAAAAGCAAATAGGTTGCAGATGAACGAACAAAAAAAGTTTCGAAGCAATTACTGATTTAAAGCATCATTTTTCTTTAAATCTGCTCTCTTCATGGCTGCCACAAACAAATAACTGCATAAAACTCAGCCCTCCCTCCTAATTCCTCAAAATTCGTAATAAAAATGAATCAGTAATTGAAAGTCAATGGGAGTTAGGCACCTTTTGTGCCTTTGAAAATCTCCCCCAAAGCCTTTTCATCTATGCCTTGCTGTTCTCTGCCTGGTTTTTATGAGGGTTTATTAAGAAGTAGCCATTTGAGACTCCAAACACAAAGAAAAAAAGAAAAAAAGAAAAGAAAAGGCAAAAGTCAATAAAACCAGAAAACTAGTTGGTCTGATCAGTGTCAAGTTACATTGTTTTCAACTTGAATTAACTGTAGCCATCAATAAAACCATAGAAATGGGGAAGTTGCTGTTATAAATTAATGATTATTTGCTGTGAGCTTTAACAGGGCTGTGTGCACCACATTTTATTGTGATGGTTTATTCTTATTTGGTACAACAGTAATTGGGTCTTAAACATGATAAAGCGTCCTAAAGGCTGCATTGGTAGCAAAGCTGTCTGCAGCAGGTTTTTAACTCTAGTTAAAGAAGGTTAATCAAAGCTAATGAATCTATTTTATCCATTGCCACAAGTATATCAAAAAAATTTACCACCAGGTGAAGGAGCTAAAATATGAATTGTTCAACTGTGACCATACATTTTCAGCATGGTAATTCTGCCAGCCCTTTGTTATATATTGGATATCTTAATAGTTTGCTGTGCTTCTATGTCTGCCACTGGCAGAAGAGGGGAGAGGGCTGACACTTGCAGAGAAATAGAGAGAGCTGTCTTGCAGCCTTCACTGCGAGAATAGCAGTGAAGCTGTTGATTTCCCAGCCTCAGAGCAGCCTGGTGCTTTATCTGACAGCTATAAGGAGCCTTGCAGTAGCTCTATCACGTTTGACCACGCTTTTGTTACAAAGCCCATGGTGGCACCTGGCAAGTGATGCTGCGTGGCGATGGAAGGTGCCTCTGCTACAGCTGCAGTGTGCTTCCCCTCCACAGCAAGCCCTCTTCACCTTCTCCTTTTCCTCTCTTTCCTCCTTCTTTCCCTTGCCCCAAGCACATCCTAATGTTTCATATAGTTTTGCAAACCTCGGGATGGAGTCAGGGTATAAATGGGCAGGAAAACAGATTTGTGTGTCTGTGTGTTTGCATGCATGGAGAGAGGGAAGATTTCTGTAGTAGCCACTGTGTAAGATTAAAGAAAATTAATTAGGGCAAGACTGCGACCATATCACCCTGACAAGTTATCCTTCCTCTGTTAGTAGCCCTATCAATTTCATGCATAAGTTAAGGCAGCAGAGTCTGCCCCTTAGTGATGCTCAGTCAATGTGACAGGGGTAGGAATTTTCCCGGGCACCCTCCAGGCCATCTTTGCTGAGGTACAAATGCTGCTGCTTGAATTTTGAAGCCAGCAGCAAAAGAAAAGCAGCCCAGTCCCAGCCAACACCTTGTTTCCCCTGAGTTTCCTTCACAAGGAAGGACACATGAACCTGGGTCTGTGCCGAGGCATCAAGTGGTAGAAGCAGGGAGCATTCACCCTGCCCCTGTCATCCTGCAATCTCTGCAACTGCTTATTACAATCACTGCTTTTTTTATTATTCCTCTTTTTTCTCCCTTTGGATGAATTTTCACTTCAGACTGGGACAAGAGCCGTGCAGCAGGGTCAGGCGTGCTGGATGCTGAGCTGAGGGAGGCTAATTAAAAGGAGAAAAGAGAGAAAGAAAGGCACATGCCTCTGTTCTCATCTGCCACCGACCAGGACCGTCCCAGTTTCAAGATGGGTGGGTGGGTGGGAGCAAACTTAGAAAAGGGAGGCTGAGATAAAGGAAGGCGCAGCCCTCTGAAAACACAGGGGGAAAAGCCCAAGGACTAATTGCAGCCTTGACTAGGGAGAGGTACAGCACAGGTTTCAGCACGACACCCCTCAGAATGGCCCCTTCAGTTTGACAAGCTACAGCGCCTCATCTCCCCTGTGTTTGATTTGAAGGGAGAAGAAAGAAGAGGGAGAAAATAACAAATAAAAGGCGAAAAGGAACCCCAAACTAGTTGCAAAATCCAGGGCCTGTTAGACTTCAGCTAATTAGAAAAAATGGGTTTCTTCCCCCACCCCCTCCTGCTCTCTCTCTTCCCTTTCTTTCTTCAGCACCTTTTCTTTCAAACATTTAGTCTCAGGAGGGGGAATCCAGCCTCTTGGCTGGGCTGTTTTCAAAACACGCCTTTGAATGCTTCTCCCTAATTCACGTCTTTTGTTTTTCTGCTTTTGTGTTTGCCAGTTTGACCATATAACGTTATACATCTGGTGTATAGCTTGTTGGGGGCTTTCTTTCTCCCAGGGATCCTATGCATTCCCTATAGGACCCTCCTGGGCTTCCATTCGAGCTATCGTGTAACATAAAGGGGGCTAAAGCAGGGCCAAGGGGATGAAAGCAGGGAGGAAGGGAGCGGGGGGGGGACGGGGACAGCCAGTGAAGAGTGCGCCCGACACACACACACACACACACACACACACACACACACACACTAAATAAAGTAAAGGGGGGGGGGGAAGGAATAAAAAGAGCTGAAAAGCATTCTTTTGCTCTTTCCTTTTCTTCTTGCGCTGTTTCGGCTGGACCTTGCGTCAGGCAGGCACTGGCCCTCTGTGGGAAAGTGAGGCGGCCACAGAATAGATAACTCATTTGAATTCCAGCAACATATTCGTAAATAAAGCAAAAGTGGAGAAGGGGAGAGGGGCTGGAGCTGGGGGCTGTGAGGACAGAAGGAGGGATAGGGAGCCACTGGCTGTGGCTGGTGAGAGATGTGAGGCTGCCCCAGCTCCCGCAGCTTGGGACCCCCATCCTATCCTGTCCTCTGAGCCCACAGATCGGCAGCCCTGACTCAAGCCTGGCCTTTCCCCATCCCCTCCACTTCTGCTGAGAAAGCAGGAGTTGGCTGAGCAAGTTGGATTCTTGCTGGTTTTGGCGACATCCTTCATCGTGGCCACTGCAGCTGCTGGTGTTTATTGTTGTGGTTGATGCTCCTCATGGAGATGGCCATGGTGGGGTGCGGGAGAGTGTCCAGCTCGTAGCCACCCTCTTTGCTGCACCAACCCTTCCTCTCCACTCTACGGATGCCAATGGGATGTATTTCCCTCTCCAGCCTCCCCTGATACCCACTCTTTAGGAGCTCAACAGCTATCCTTGTGCCCATTTTAGAGACGGGGAAACTGAGGACTGAGTGAGGTTAGATAGTTCAGCTGAAGTTTTACTCCAGAGATGCTGTGTTGAGCTCTGACAGGCAGGGCTTCCTCCCAGCTCACTGCCCATCTCTTCTTTGAAAATAAAAAAGAGAAACTTTTGGGCAAAGGAACTTAAAAACTGAAACTTTAAACTTTCCTCTGTGCCCTCTAAACACTCAACTTTTGCCCTGGTGGAAAGAGGGGTATATTGTGTTAAACTCTGAAGTGCATGCAGTCCTTATGCAAGATCTATTCATTATATACATATCAGATGGTGGCGATTTATAGGGCATTTTAGAATTCAGTTGCATACATAATTGCCTATAATAAATTTATAGGCAGCTGGACAAATGTAACCAGTCATACTGTAAACAATAATTATATATATAAACATATACATGCACACCTGTAAATGCGCATGTGCGCACACACACACATATATATAAAGCTAAAATATGCACTGGGGAGGTTTTTCTTATCTTCTGCACCATAGGTGCTGTGACTTGTGCAAGAAGTTTCAGGCAGCATTTACTTTCCTATGCACTGACCAGGCATACACAGGACAGAACCGTGTTCTCCTCCACATTCACACTAAGATTCCTCCAAAAACCTTAATTAGACAATCAAGACTAAAAGCTCTAAAAGTATATGTGGTTCAAAATCCAAGTATTTTCCATTTTCTTGCTAGCTTTCTCTGTTTTAAAATAATTTTAGACAATGCAAAAGTCACCCTGACATAAAACATGTGTAAAACTGCATGGAGACTGCATAGGTTACATAAATTACAGTGGGGACAGATTTCTGCCAAAATGAAGTCTGCTTCTGTCACATCACTGTGTGAAACCACAACACTCCAAAATGGAAATTAGCCGAGATTTACAGAGATTCCCCTAAGCCAGCATCATTGATATTTGTAAGGGTAGGATTTGGCCCCGAGTGAAAAATCTGATTTATTGAGTCATTGTGACTGAGGAACTTGCAAGCAACTGAAAAATGTTTCTCTTTAGGGACTGGCTCTCCTTTCTCCTTTCCCCTCGGCATTAACTACTCAAAGACCCTTTCCCTTCCCTAAAATGCTGTGAGCATGCCAAACTAAATGCAGCCCATCCATAGGAGCCGCCAGCTGCATTAGCAAAGGGCTCCCATCCAGCCTGCCCAGGCAGGGGCAGCAATTCCTCTCTTGGGGACCTGGGGATCCTTCCACAACCACCCTTCCACAACCTCCTTCTCCTCTAAACATTTGCAGCTCTCGGGAGCAACAGCAGCAGGTGAGAACATGGTGGCTGCTTAGAAAAATAATGCTTTGCCAATTGAACAACACCCTTTAAAACTTCAGCCATTAACAAGTCTTTACAGAAACAGGAACTGCCAGTAACAAACTTGATTTCTAATGTCCCCTAGGTAATAATAACTCTCTAATTTGACTGTGTCCCAACTGGCCTTGTGCAGCAGTTATTGCTTGAAGGGTTTGGAAGGTTTTGTGTGTGTGTTGTGCTTCTTTTTTCTGCTTTCTCTTTTTCCAAGTTCCGCTTGTTTTGTTTTCCAGCAGAAAAGTCTAATTTTTTTTAAAAAAGGAAGGAGGGGAAGCAATGGAGGGCAGTTGGGGGGACACACACGTGGAAATTTAATGTGAGAACTGCTCATTGGAATGAAGATGTTGCATTTGGCATGAAGATTGCAATCAGCTGGTTGCTTTGACACTGCTGGAGTCTTTCAGTGACTAAGGCAAGGCAAAAGGATGGAAGGAGCTGCCTTTTTTGGTTACATCTTCACAAGGCTCAGAGGACAGAAACCTCGCTAGACAATTATGGCCAACCTCAGCCCATCACTGATCAACCAAGCCCTGATTTTTGAGACAAGACCTGGAATGAGCTGACTTAAGCAAACCATATTTAAAAGGCTAAAGGTAACACAAGGCCTGCATTTCTCTGGCATTGTTGGAGCTGATGGGAAATACTGATGCCTGTCAAGCAACAGTTCTGCTGGTAAAACGAAGATGGGGTTTTTTTGTGTATCTTTGCATCTACCTCTGTTTAAGTATCTTGTGTTCCCAAGTGCCAGGTCAAGACTAATCAGCTGATGGCAACAGGATCTGGGTGCTCTGGTTGGGTTTTGAGATGCTATGGTGAATGTGAAAACTAAGAACTGCCACTACTACCAGATGTAAGTAGCATTGACCAGGCTTATTTGTATGACAAAAAAAAACCCCAACAAACCAGTCATGCCTGCAAACTGGCTATAAGGAAATCCCAGAGTAGAGCCTGCACTTGTGCAGCATGAATGAAAATAGTGGGAACAAGCTATGGCTTGGTTTAAATCCCCAGAGGCAGGAGGACTTCCCTCCATGGCTCAGAATGGACATCTCCAATGCTCTGATCACTGCGAGAGGTGAGCCCACGTGTCCCAGAGGAAAGGACTTGTCCCTTTGCCTCAGCTGTGTCCCTGTGCTTGTCACAGATCTTCTTGTTATCCACTGAGCTTTGTCAAATGCTTTTAAACATTGGCTCGTGAACTTTCTGTGTCTAATATTCATGTGATGTGTCTGCACAATCGGACACTGAATCGTTTCCACTTCCCAAACGAATGACCTTTAGCTTTCCAGCTTTGTCAAGAGGATATAACACAATTTCCCAGAGAACAGGCTTACATGCAAAAAGCTGTTCCTGAGTGGGAACACAAATACTGGGACAAGTGTGAACTTTACATAAACACTGACATCAAAACTTTGTTGGTCTGAAGAGCCAGAAAAATAGAAGACAGTGGTAGAAAATGAGATTCGCTAGAGTAATTTGCATGAATATTCAGTGATGTTCTTCCCACATACAGATTTCTCCCAGCTTCCTTCATAGTAAACTTAATATCTAAATATTCCAGTGCTGCCATTTCTTAAAATAGCTCCTAAAGTCCCAGCTCCTGGAAGCATGTGATTACGTGGCAAATTAGCTTCCATTTACAAAATCCTTCCTCCTTCCCCCAAAAGTACATCCCAAAACCTTGTAAGTTCAGGGAAAAGATGGGAACATCATTTCTGAGGGTTCAGAATGCAAAACGCAGATTAAAAAATTCACAGTGCCTTCAGCCTCTTAAAAATAATGTAATATTCAAACCTTTACTACTCAAGTGTAACAACATAGCTCAGAAGATGGCATCATACAACACATGGAAACTTTTCTATCTTATTTATTCTTAGGCTTTAATATAAAGGCAGAAAGGCCACAGTAGTATGTTGAACGTCGTACCTTTGACTGTACTGGGGAAAATAACCCACCAAAACCCCTTTTTCATTGTCCCTATCTCTTTCTGTTACCAAAGCAGAGTTACTGCTCTCCAAGCAGAGTGTGCCTGAAGTGATCCTTAGAAACAATCAAAGATGGCAGTGGTATATTTTTGCAAACCTTCCTGTTGGCATTACAGCAAATACAATTCCCTTCAATTTCTCTTGCCCTTTTTCTATATTCCAGATCTCACCCTGTCAGGAAAAAAAAAAAGGAAAGCAAAATTTGTAGCCTCGCAATAAATGAGGTGAACTACAGAAGCCTCCTGTTCAGGGAGGGAAATCGCTTCCAGTTAAACAAAGAAATTTAGGGTCTTCTGCTTTTCATGAAAATACCATACATATGGCCTTTGAAATTTGTCACTGAAGAGTGTTTAGCTCTACGGTAAAACTCAGCACTTTATAGCATTTCAGCTGCAAGACTCATGCTTTTTTTATTCTCTCTCTCTCTCCTTTATTTTTTGGCCTGCAGCCCAATGTGAATGTATGATCACTAGCACAATAGTTAAACATCTGAGTCGTTTTGAAGTGCCTTCAACATTGCAGTGATGTGATAGGGGTTTTTTTCCCCATCAACCAGGCAATTTATGGAGGGAAATCCAGCCTCCCCCCTAGTGGTGGCGAGGAAAATCCAGGCGGAGCTGCCTGGTCGATTCCCGAGCAGCTCACTTGCTGCTGCTTTACTGCAAATGTACTGCCTGGAGGGACCCGTCTGCGACCATTCCTGGCCATTACAAAGAGTTTGAATTAAGTTTGCAGTGGTCTTTTTTTCTTTAATGCATGAGTAAGTAATTTCAATAAATTTCTCATGGCATATTTTGTTTTGCGCTTTTGGAAATCAAAGGGGGGAAAAATCCATAAACCAAAAAAGGATGCAAAATATCAATAAAGAGGAAAAAGGCTCAAGCCACAATGCTCAGACCTGGCTGTGATGAGACCCTCTGCCCCAGCATAGCTTCTGACTGTAACCCTTCACATCTGGATTTTCTGATGAGGAAGGGCTCAGGGGCACAAGGATCCATCCTTCATGCCAGCCTAGTCCATGAATATTCCTGCTGCAAGCAGGTGACAGGTAGCAGCATGTTTCCTCAGGACTGTATCACCTCTGAGATACAGATCAGATGCATTTCTGGCAGTAAATGACAGACCCTCCCTGAAATCACAAAGCACCCTAGCACTGAGAAGCAAACCCTTGACAGGCAAAGGGCTTGCACGAAAGCACTTTGCTTTTGGGTGGGAGTCCTGACCCCTGGCAACTCACTCACCTCAACTATCAACTCTCCTTCCCTGTTTGCTCATTAAAATCCTTTAAAAGACTCATGATTCTTCCCAGCCCAGAACAGGAAAAGGCTGAAATTGCTCACATTTTCATGGGCTGAGAAAGATGTTTCCCATTGAACTCCACCCAGATGTGCAGCCGCTGGCTCTGTGGGGCTGACTAAGGCTCAGTGAAGCCACCAGGAAGATTCCCACTGGCTCTGAAAGGCTTTGCTCTCCCCAAAATGTGGCACCATTTTTAGTTATCATCGGCTGCATCCTTTTGTAATTATCTTTGTGAGAGGCGTAACCTATACCCCAGAGGGCTCTTTGCAGGGCGGAAAAGCCAGTCATTCCTCAAGCAGCAGGACCTAATGAAGCTTTGCCCCAGGGACATTCCTCTGCCCTTCTCTGTGAACTGGGGGGAAGCCAGTGGAACCCCCTGGGGGTGACGGTGCAGGCACAGCAAGCACACCTA
>JBCJKH010057481.1:0-14138 GCA_039877255.1 Loriculus beryllinus | reverse complement strand
TCACTCCTAAATTCATGCAAGCTGACCACCACTCAGTTACCAATTCACATCATCTCTTCTGCCATGTAGGAAAACAAGTGGTGGCCAGCTGAGGGCAAACCAGCCACTCAAGAGGAGAAATAAACCATATCATACTAAAAGCTTCCAATAAGATGCAGGTATAGTGTTTTAGATTCAGTTACTCATACAGCTTTCTTAGAATTATTTCCAGACCTAGGCGATGGGTTTTAAAAGGAGAGAGGTGATAGGAGTCAGGATCCATAGGCTCCTGAGAGGATACAGAGCCTCACTGCTGTTCTTTAGTAAAAGAACCAAAGTTTTTACTGTAGAGTTTTATTACAAGCTTTTGCTCAGTATTCTTCTCAAGTTAAAGCAACCAAGAAGAATCACTGCCTCAGCAACACAATCTTGGAATGAAATGTATACCATACAAGACTACCCCATCGACATGTGTGTGGATACCAAACATGCATTGTCAGCATGGTGTGCCCAAGTTCACCAATATAATTCCTCTATTTCAGACAAAACCCTTCTGGGGCCTAACAACAGACTAGTCTAGATGTGTGGTTTACTCCTCATCATTGCTCCTACAACAGGCTACACTCTGCAGTTTCTGCATACAAACACACTCCACATTAACTGCACACTCATATATACACTTTAAAATACATTTTTTTTTTAATCTATTTAGAAAGATAGTTTCCCAAGGTGGAGTAATACACTGTGGAACAGATTTAGTGGAACATTTCCCAAACTAGAAGTTTTCACTAGAGTTGAGGTAGACAAGCTGAACTTTATAAGGAACTTCCTTTAGACTTCACAGAGTAAATAAATCAAGACCTCTCCTCATGTTGTATTTACATATGTTTCATATATATACATATACATGTTCTAAGTGATTAATGACATCATCAGACTAACATTGTCACCAAGATTAAAACAGTTTTATAGATGCTGTTACAACTTGGTATTAAATGAAGATAAGATCTTGTAGCAGAGTGTAAATTTAGTGCAGCTGCACCCTATCTATGCTTCTTGTTTCCATGGCCAAAGGAAAATTTCAAGTTAAAATCAAGACCAGCAATAAAAATTAAATGCCATACTGTTGTGCTGCATATTCTCAGTAGTTGCCAGTGAAAACCAGGGAGGCCAGCCTTCAACTAGTTTTTTCTGCTTTCATAAGCCATTGCATCCATGCACTCAGTTATCCAGGAGCATCATCCCAATTCTCTCATTTTCTACTAGTAAGCCCAGGAAACACCTGCTCAGTGGCTGGGAAACCTTATTTTATTGCCCTTCTCTTGATTTGAAAGTATGAAGCCTTCCTAGCTATGTAATCCACCTACCAAAGGCTGTATGCAAATCTCAGGACTACAGCCTGTACCAGAGAAATAATGCATCCTTCACATGTTTCAGGAATTCTATCACCTGGCACATCATTATGAAGGAAAGAATGTCTCCATGGAAACATTCTAACCAGGGCAAAAATGTTCAATGAGATAAAAAGCAAGAAGTTATGAACATCAAGCTTTCCATTCAAAAGACTGTCTCACAATCATTTTGGTTACGAAAAAAACCCCAAACCCAACAACAAAACAAACCCCCTCAAAACCAAAACCCAAACACCCACAACCCCACACAAGAAAACAATCAACTTATTCCATATAAAATATCCTGAATATGGTAGGTTTGTGTGTTACTTAAATCTATCATCAACTGCACAACAAAAAAAATTAAGTCCAAGCATTACAACTTTCATATCCCATATTTTCCTTATATGTTTCATGGTTTCATAGTCTGCTGGAGTCATATACAGGCAGACCTAAAGAAAAAGTGAAGCCATACCCATGGTGTCACCAAGTACTGTTCTTAACAATTATGAACTTCATCAGTAGCATGCAACAATCCACAAGTATCCCATGTCCACTGGACACAAAGCATCACTTGAGCCTTTTTACAGCAAAAGTCTGTAGTACAACAGGAAAAGAACAAAAGCAGAGGAGACTGCAAAATGCTTTGTATCCCTAGATGTGAAGGAAAAAGTTTCAAACAACTTAAAGAACCAAACACACCCAGCACAATAAATAAACCCTCAATGGTAGTTTGTCTTTCAAAATAAGTCCTTCCTGATATAAACTGTACAGACAGCTCACCTCAATACATAAACCAGGCAGAGCAGCCAGGTAACTCAGATAACTAAATGCTGCTAGAATTACCAGTTTACATCATGCCCCCCGTAGTTGTGGCCAATTACAAGCTTCAGGAACTGGAGCAAAACCACTGGAAGCCAAATTGCACATCACAGAAGAAACAATACTTTTCCAGCCTACAAAGGCAATAGTCATAGAAAGCAAATATAATTAAACAATCATCAACTCATGTCTTCAAAACCTGCTTACAAAGCAAGACCCCAAGGACAAAGGAATACAATGGCTTTATGGAACAGTTGCCTGTCTCCCAGGATCAACCTATGCTCTGCTCTCGTGAGACCTTACTTGTAGTACTGTTTGCAGTTCTGGTGTCCTCAACAGTAGAAGGATATGGAGCCATTGGAGCAAGCCCTGAGGAGGGTCACAAGGACAATCAGGGAGCTGGAGCACCTCCTGTATGAAGACAGGCTGAGAAAGTTGGGACTGTTCAGCTGGAGAAGAGAAGGCTGTGGGGAGACCTCATAGCAGCCTTCCAGTATCTGAAGGGGGCCTGTAGGGATGCTGGGGAGGGACCCTTCATTAGAGACTGTAGTGACAGGACAAGGGGTAACGGGTTAAAACTTAAAACAGGGGAAGTTAGATTGGATACAAGGAAGAAATTCTTTACTGTTAGGGTGGTGAGGCACTGGAATGGGTTGCCCAAGGAAATTGTGACTGCTCCATCACTGGAAGTGTTTAAGGTCAGGTTGGATAGTGCCTCGGGTGGCACGGTTTAGTGTGTGGCGTCCCTACCATTTCTTGGCCATACACAGTATCTGAGATATACCTGATTGAGGACTTTAATGCTAAATTCTAGGTAACAGAACATATCTGTAAAGGTAAAACCAATTAGTTTCAAGAAAAAGCAATATTTAGAGACATAAAAATTTTTCAAATTGTAATTATTTTATTCTGCTCTATTTATCTTCAACTGAAACAGAAACTTATTTTGCCTACACAATATTTAGTTTGCTGGGGAAAAAAGAAAAAGAAAAAAGAAAAAAAAAGGAAAAGAAGAAAAAAAATTAAAAAAACCCCATTATTTTTCCAAAATGAACCGTGTTTACTTGCGTTGGCAGCAGGAAGAGCTTTTTTCTGAGTCACATCCATGCCCTGCCACCTGTGGTAAGAGTCTTGTTTTGCAACAAAAATGTGCTAAATTGTGGATGAGCACTGGAAAATTTAATTAAAACTCACTTCTAAACCAACACATCCTGTAAGCATCTCAGAAAATCTATAGGTTCATCATTAAATTCATTAGCAAGTTTATAAAATCCCAAAACAAAAAATCTGCTCAAATATGCATGAACACACACACAAAAAGCAACCACCCCCAGTAATGCAAATTCTCTTGGACCTCATGCATTGTGGCAAGGCCCCCGGAGTAAGGCAAGCACGAACGACCATCTGTTATTTTTGTCTGCAAAGCAGCGACTTCCCCCCTGATGAATCTCTGATAGCAGCCAAGCAATGGCAGCAACTGCTGTGGCAGGAACTGACAGCCAGCAGCCTCAGCCTCTATTTCTCTTTTCACTCATCCTGCATGTTAAATGGCTGCTTCAAACCCAGGAGTAGCTCTTTACATATTAAAACAAAATATGCCTTTTCTGTGCTTTCATTTAAATTACAGCAAATGAAGGGAAGTGTCAGGGAGCAAGTGAAGGGAAAAAAGAAAGAGTCGGAGAATGAAGAACCCCTCAGGGAGCATTCACAGTGCCAAAGAGATACTCATTTTCTAGCACCATCTGTCAAGAGCTACTTGGAGCTTTTCCTTTCTTTCTCTATCTTAATACCCTCCCCCAGGTTTTACCATCTCACTTGCTATACTAAGTGGAAAAAATCTCTAGAGTTCATCAAAAAAAAAAAAAAGAAAAAGCCACTTGGCCTTCAATCATCTGAGTGGCAAAAACGTTATTTTGGGACAGGCTGGACTCCAGTGAAAGTCAACATTAGGCTCCAATTAGGTGGGGCTTAGGTGCAGAAGACAATTTGTCTGGAAGTGACTGGTAGCTTCTTTCAGCATTGCTATTATAAAAGTTGCAAGTCAACAAACAAATCTGAGATTTGCCCCAAAAGCATAGATTTGAGTCCACGGCTCAACTATTGTCCATCCCATCCAGCTGCTGGGCAGTAGCACTGAGCCAACCACTGCGGTAGCAGAGTTGCAAAATATAAGAAATCAAGTTAGGTTGTCTGCATTATTGCAACATCTGGACACCTTTTCTCATTTTATTTAAATCTATACCTAATCTGACTTCTCACTCACAGCAACTTAGGAGATGAGACAGGAGGGTGTTTCATAATTTCAAGGCAAGCAATACTACCTTCGCAGCAGAAGTTTGTGGAGACAATTTACAGTGTAATGCAAATATTTCGATTATTGACTTAATTTATATGCCATACCTAAATAATTTCTGAGAACTCTATGGAGATTGCAATAACCCTAAGAAACAACATATTTAACCAGCAGTGATGGGGACAGCAAGGTCCAGCATGGTTCTAACCCAGGAAACGCAATATTGCCAGAAGAGCTAGCTGTGAAAACAGAAAGTATGTTTTGCCAAAAAATCTGGGCATTTTTCACTTGGTTTCTTCTGTCTTCAGTAAACTCCAGGACATTCAGAAATGTTTACATAAGCAGAACAGAAAAAAAGACATACACAACTATCTGTGAATATCAGAAGACAAAAAACCAAGGAGTTTTCCATCAAGATGGAGTACATACACCAATTGTGGAATCAAATTCACATTATTCCTATATGCCAGGCAATATCTTAACCACAGAACTACAGCCTGTAAGCTTTTCTTCGACAAAAATTATTGAACTTTTAACACAATTTCTGTAGACAAAAAAGATGCTTCCACAAGCTGCCAATAATTTGAGTGAAACACAGAGCAGAGGTTGAACCTCCAACCCAGAAAAGTGCCCTAAATAGGTACGTATATGGAGAGGGAGATGAGTTATTCTCAGTTACTTTCTCATTCAGATTCTACTGGGAAACATTGCCAACAGTGCACTAGAACTAGCACATTTTACTGAAAAATTTCTTATTTCATAAGGGAGCCACAGGTGCATAAAAAGTTTTCCTTGTCAGTCTGAACCGAAAGATTCCCACAATTCAAAGCCAGATCAAAATAAAAATTCTCCAAGACAAATTTTAAAAACACCATGACTCAATTTGTCAGTTTCCATTTCAGCTTTTAAGATGCACATTTTTTCTTTCATTTTTACTATGATATATTAAAATCAGAAAGCTTATATTTACTTGAAAATTCTGGCCTTTCAACTTTTTCTTAATCAAGTCTGAAGAAAAATATCCAAGCAAATATCTGATCATAAAATAAAGCCAGAACAGTAGGCAGTAGTAAGCATCCAACCTGACCTTTCAGAGACAAGAGCGAACTTCAACTACCATTTTGTCATTTCTTATTTAACAGATTCATTTTCTCAGTGACTACAGATTTTTGGCCCCTCAGCAATATTACTATTCTTTTCATAAGGAACTTATTCCTCCAGTAGCACTGCTGTATACAACAACTCTAAGATACAAGACAACTACCTACTTTGTCCTATTACTCACCTCATAACTTAGTTCTGTGAAACAGAACAACCTGTGGGAACACATCAGGATGCCACGTCAGCAAGATGCTGAACAAGGTACTGAAGCACCCAAAGAGTTGTAAGCACCAAAACAGTCTTGCCAACTTCATTGATGTCATTTAAGCTCATGGAGATGCACATGCACTACACTGGGGCTCACACATCTCCAAAGCACTGCTAGATTAATAAACTTTACTTTTACTGATTGGCTCTACAGGAGAGAGCATTATTATTTCTGAAGTAAATGTTTCTAAGCAAATCTGAAAATAAAATCATAATAAACTCTTATAACTAGTGATAAATAAAAGAAATCTTCAAATAGTTTTAGCAGCAGTCTACTTGCCTAGTCAGGAGCTTGATGCATCATGAGAAACAGTCACACCATTTAAGACCAATGTCAAATTTAAGCAAAAACAACAATGTGAAAAGCTATTTGGGGAACCAAAGACAGCACTCATGACTTGCATTTCTGTTCTTCACATCAGTAAAAAAAATGTATTTTGAATTAATAAAAAAATACCAAACAAAAATTATTTTCACAGACTCCACTGTCCTTCCTAGATAGGTTTTCTTAAAGCAAGCTCTCCTCAATTTTTCTGCTTCACCTGTTTTCTTATCCTTTGATTGATACAGTTTCCCTACACTATTTTCTTTCTCTTAGGCTGTCTTATTATTGTTGACTATGTTTATTCCCACCCCATTCCATTTCCTCATGTTAACAAGCTAGCTTTACCTAACTCTACATAAAACCTCACTCAACCTTAATCTTGGTTTGTTTTAGCTTGACAGCAGATTCTTCCCTACAAGGCTTGTGGCTGAAGCTTCAACATTGCCATCTCTGTTCTGCAGTCTCTCAACTGCTTCTTAAATGAAAAACAACAACAAAAAAAAACCCACACAACCAAACCTGTGTTACCTGACAGAGGAAGAAGCAACCCAGATCAGTGAGATTATTGTTCAAGTAGAAACAGCTGAAGAACAAACTCTAGGGATCTAAGTTCTTCTTCCACCCAAACACTGTTTTCACTAACCCATATTTAATTTCAAAACCTTCAGAATTACTCCTGATATACTCTAGTTTAAAATGATACCATTTACTCTAATATATTCCCACCCACCAAAGGCATAGCCAACAAGTCTACATTACAGCTCATGTTCTGGAAAAGGAAAAAAAAAAAAAGCAGCCTGGAGAAGATATATAATACTGGAATTCATAAAAAGATTATTTAAATCATTATGAATCATTTCACCTCCAGTATTTCCCAATCCTGACTCTGTCCTGGATAAAACCTTAGCCAAACCTACTAGTTACACAGCCTGTTTGTAACTTAATTTAAAAAGTATTAACGTTCACTAACAGCTCAAATGAACACAATTACATATTTGGAAATTGTGTGCCTGTGTACATTTGAATAATACACATCATAGATAGATAAATCTTTCATACAGAACAGGAAGTGAGACAGATACCATTCCACCACATATACTTAATATCGCTAAAGCACTTGGAATCACTAAATTACTATGAGACAGTGCCTACTTCCTTATACTACATGTTTCCCAGATAGACTACAAAGTTT
This sequence comes from Loriculus beryllinus, assembly GCA_039877255.1. Taxonomy (NCBI): domain Eukaryota; kingdom Metazoa; phylum Chordata; class Aves; order Psittaciformes; family Psittacidae; genus Loriculus; species Loriculus beryllinus. The sequence continues at coordinate 6,768 of JBCJKH010057481.1, read as the reverse complement.
CTCCTTTCTCCTTTTTAAAAACAAAGGTAGGGTAAAAATTTCATAGAATCCTAGAATGGTTAAGGTTGGAAAGGACCTTAAGATCATCTAGTTCCAACCCCCCGTGCCATGGGCAGGAATGCCTCACACCAGACCATGCTGCCCAAGGCTGTCTCCAACTCAGCCTTGAGCACTTCTAGGAATGGAGCATTCACAACTCCTTTGGACAACCTGTTCCAGTGCCTTAACACTCTCACAGTGAAGAACTTCATCCTTATATCTAATCTAAACTTCCCCTGTTTAAGCACATTCCTTCTTGTCCTATCGTTATAGTCCCTAATTAAGAGTCCCTCTCCAGCATCCTTGTAGCCCTCTTCAGATACTTGAAGGCTGCTGCGAACTTTGCATGCAGCCTCATGACCACCACCACCAGACACTGGAGCCCCAGCTTTTGGGGTTTAATAAAGACTGTACACTATCTGTGCCCGGTTTTGGATCTGTAGAAGAAAAATAATCTCAAAAGAGAATTTGGAAACTACTAGGTTAAGAACTAAGATGCACATCAGAACCAGACTAATACTACCTCTAATCACTACAACAGATTTTATTTCCACATATTTATTCTTCCACTAAGCACAGAAAGTCCCAATTTTTAGGTACTATTAATTCAGTGCCATGCTAGAATACATCTTACATAAATTCTACTTACAGCAAATTAATGTTTAGCATCCTGGAGATTTCATCTCAATGCTGTGATCCGGAATTAGAGGCAAGACATGCTGTGAGCCTGCATCCACCTTCTTAGTTATTCTATCTGCTTCTGCCCATCTTGTTCCATCTTAGCAAATTCACTACTGTAATTTGTATAACCAGTATCCCAGGTACAGTTGGTTGGGAACTCAAGTGCTACCTATTAGTTGAAAAACATCTACCAAAAGTTCAGCTGGTAAAAAATTTCTGAAGTACTTGAGAATAATAACAACTAATAATAATAAAGATAATAAAGCGATCATAAATAATCACAATACAATTACCTAACCTTAAAATTAGCCAAACCCTCTCAAGGAGTTCCAGAGTCATCTGTATAATGCCCATTGCATTATACATTGCCCAATGCTTCGTTGCATTCATCCAGCAAGTTACAGGATAAGAAGAAATGGCCTCAAGTTGCTTCAGGAGAGCTCTAGACAGAATATTAGGATTAGGGTTATTAAACATAGGAACCGGCTGCCAAGGCCAGTGGTTGAGTCACCATCCCTGGAAGTATTTAATAGATATGCAGATGTGGCACTTAGAGATATGATTTAGTTGTGGACTTCTTAGTGCTACGGTAACAGTCGGACTCAATCTTAAATGTCTTTTCCAGCCTGATTCCATGATTTACATGACATTATTTACAACAGCCTTTAATTCAGAGGAATTATGGACACGTTTTTATACATGTTTTGTATCAAGCATTCAAAAAAAACCAAAAAGATCTCAAAGCAGTATATATTACTTACCTTCATAGCATACCATGTGAACCAGGACACCTTGCAATTTGTGTAGTTTTGCAAACTGTAAATGTTTGTACTGCATGAGACTCCATAAATGAAAGCAGTTGTTAAAAATGGCAATACAGTTTGGTGTGCTTTACCTCTTCACTACTATTTAAACTTTTTTTTCTCCAAAGGTACACATGCTGTGGCATAAGGAGCAAACTGTTGACAGATGGCATTAAAATACAATGGTCCCATAACTGAGACTTAATACTCAAACATCCCTGCCAGTTTGGAATCTAATTGGCAATAAAACAATACTGTGATATTGCCACATCCAATACTATAATATTTTGCTGAAGTAACACTTGAATCCACTCATAAATTATGTTCTCCCAGAGCAAAATATTTTCTTCATTCTATTTGGACAGCACTATAAATCCACATACAGTAGTTCAGTTTTGAATGAGAACTTGCCTCTTATCCCCAAGTGCTCTCACAGAGTTACTCACTGTGAAAATGCTCAAGATACATGTATTGCATGGCAGCACTTGGGGTTTAGCCATCCTTTATTAAAATGCAAAATGGTACAGCTGACATAGTAAGCATTATGTTTATGAAAAGATCCAAGTAAACCAGGAGTAAGATATGCCAGCTTTGTTATGCCAATTGTGACTTCAACAGTGAAGGCATTTACTTCTTCTCAGATAATAATCATCATAAACTAAAGGGAACGACATTGGATGCTAGTTCTTATTCTATCTATGGCTGCTTTTAACTGAAGATGCACATATATGAAAGGTAAAATCAACTTTGTTTCAAAGATAACAGAGACAATGGCCAACTGTTACACTTACTACTACAAGCTGCACTGACTCTGCCTTGTTGAACAGCCATCCCTTCAAGTCATCGAGCATTTCCTGGAAATACATTGACTGATGCAAGAAGCCTTGATACAAAAACTTGGTTTTTACTACCACAAGGGTTTGCTCACATTAACTTCACTGATAAACTGAAGCATATGTAAGTGCTTCTAGGACTAGGTTTTAAGTGACTGTGTCCAAGCATGCATATATTTATGTTTATTACCCAAACATGAGTATGTAGACTGACACTGACATAGAAACTTACTGCAAATATTTAGTATGTTTACCTGCACAGATATGTGTACATAAAATCATTTTTTACCTGCTGCTCAGATGTAGCCATCTCACAGCTGGACTGCAGTAATTATTTTAAGGTAGACAGACAATACAACGGCTTAAATCATTTGGGTCAGAGAAGAGAGGAACAACAACAGACAATTGCTTAAGTAACCTTACAGGCTGCAACAGAAGTACTTAAGTAATTGTGGGTAGTTTCCCAACAAATTTACATACATTTTTATTTGCCATTCTGTTCAAAGGCCTGCTAATAAAAACAATTTCCTAAATAGTTTAAGCCTGCATCAATAAGCTTGACTGCCACAGCTTTCCTGGAATGGATCAATTATGATTCCCTGAACAATATTTTTATTTTGGGGCTCTCAAGTGAATTGTGTGAAAAGGAAAATGCTTTATCTCTGGCTATGTCATGGTGAAAGAAATAGATTTCAGCTGGTCACTTAAAGACTCGGATGAAATAGGTCTGAAAGGTATAAAGCATGAAGCCAGTTCCAATTTTATGCAGTATTTTATAAGATAGAAAACAAGAACATGCAGCCAAATACACAGAACTAGATTAAGCAACAACCAAACTTCCATCACAAGATGAGCTCAAATGATACCGCCCAAGTCATGGCATTACCTCACAGCCCACAAGCCAGACATTTCCAAAGGCAGATTCACTTGCCCTGGACTTGCATTCTGATTTCTGCTGTAACAGAAGCTTCCCTGAACAGCCCACAGGATAGGCCCTTACTTGATGTACTGGTGAGCTCTCAGACCCAAAGATGAGCAGAGCATATCTGTGAGGAGTTACGCAGGCTGATGCAACTGATGGGCAGAGCACGCTAAGCTAACAGCCCTTCTGAGGCTAATGCGAACCAGGACAGCCAAAACCTGGTTACTAGTTATTCAGCCAAGTCCAATCCTGACAGTGGTAATCAGAAAGCTCACAGAAGGCAGAAACTAAAATCCAGGATGACCAAAGGCCTTGTATTTGAATGATACTGAAGGCAGTGACAGACATGCCTTGAAAGCCTGACACATTCACTCAGGAGACATATTGTTGGATTCAGTCATTTCCCAAAGGGAAGGTCAGAGAGAAATTACAGGAAAGACTAATGACACTTTGAAGGAGGGAGGAAGCTTCAGGGTGTCAGATAGAAGTAACAGAGCAGGCCAATTGGCAGCAGCATCAAAGACAAAAAGGGTCAAGCCCAGAAAAACTGAAGAATAAAATACCTGTGAATACCTGAATTTCTCCTACTCCCTTTTCAATGCATGACAAAAAGCTTATGTAGGAAGCATGCATAGAAGTGGATGAGGAAGGTAATATTGCTAAAACAAGTTAAAAAAAAAAATGGGGCGGTGGGTGGAGGTTGTGGAGATATGGAAAGAACCAGGAAAGTTTAATTTTTAAACCTAAAAGATGGTACCATTCTACCCAATACAGTGTTTCCACATCTTATCCATAACAAAACCAAACATTTCAGGTATGCTTAAGATGAACCTCAATAGGATGCCATGTTCTCACGTTCCACCTAATAATAAACCATGGCCTTGCAAGGCAAGCTCTGCTAATTGACCCTTGTGCCAGAGCTGCCAAGTTTTAACTTTATGAAGATAACAAAGCAAGTAAAAACATCTGACATGTCAGACAGAAGGAAGCCTGAATATCTTGCCTAAGACTTGGGTGTTTAAATAATTCTAAACAATACAGAGGTTAATCACAGGGCAACACACGTCTAAACAGCATCTAACACATGGGGGTTCAGTTCTGAGCATTGCACACGGATCAGCTTAGCTAAACATCCCTTCCCAGATTTTGAGATTAAAACTGCAGCTTGCCCTATTCATGAAAAAAGTAAGAAACCTCATTTATTTTCTGTCAAGATACTTAAGCAACAGAAACTGCTCAGATTTTTGCAGCACACCACAAAATATGAAGAGTGACTAAACAAGAGCATTTTATGTCACTTGGTCTCTGTAGGCAGTACTTTAAGGCAGCCAAGGGCATAGGGAGATATTCCAAGTCATACAAATGCCTTAGAAAACTTACTTCTTGTCATCTGTATAGGTACTGACCTATAAGTAAACCCCAATCACCATAGAAAAGGCTTTGATCAACTGTTTCAATAAACCACCTGAATAAAGGGAGTTGTTAGATTCTCCTTCCTGTACAGCCTTTGACTGTGTTCACGCGTAATTTGAAAGGAAGTTCCATGCAACATCTTACTGTGAGCATATCTGCAACAATTTAACATGTTACCTTCCTTCAACACAGCTAAACATCACAGAAAAAGATAACTTGTCTTTCTGTTCTGAGTTCCTCCACAACCAGCAAGAGAAATATTATTTCGAAAAGTTATATCACTATTCTGCTAAATATAGAACAGTCTGTGTATTTTGTGGTGATCTTAATGACAACGAAAATTTCTTGAAAGCCCCCAAAATTATTATAACACTTCTTAATAATATCAAAAACTAAGTACTTGCCTTTTTTTCTGAAACCTTTATGTATCCATTATTTATAGTTGCAAAAGTAATCTCTACTGTGACATGCCCACAGATTAGACAGAGTGTTTGGGCAAAACTCTAACCTTACTGCATAACGACTGATATCCACCCCCAACAATTTGGGATCTTTTTCAAAAACGCACATCTTGACATAAACCAGCCTTAAGGAACCATATTTAATTAAATTTATGGCTTCTCTGTGAAGGGATGCTGCTTTCCCTGGCAGCATTCTCACTTGAATATTCAAAACTAGTGAATCAAGGGAAGCACAGTTTTGAACAGGGACATCATTGCACAGTCCTAATATCACATGATTTCATCAAAACACATTTTCAAAGCAGAAAATCCCCATAAGCAATCCATGTGTAAAACAAAGTGTATATTCAGGTGAAGTCCTAAATGTTAGTATTTCTGTGACCAATGACCTCAAGTACAAAAGGTCTAACAAGTCTGCACTGCTTTTCTATTTACTAAATTCCTCTTCTATATGTTGTCTTCTATGAGACTTTCATTAGATACCTGGTAGTCAATAGCCTGAAATTTCAGGTGACCAACATTCCAATATTTTTTTCTCCTTGTAAGGTTAGTGGCAAAATTTCAACTTTCAATGAAGAAGTGGTAGGTACCACCTATTCTGAACTTACTTGCAATCGTGTTTACCACAGTCCTGCCTTTTACTGCAAGAAGCATTAGTAAGTCTGTATGTGATTTAGTGTGTAGTTAATGCTGCACTTCATTTCATGGTTTGGCTTTCATTGCCACCATGCACTTGAATATCACAACCAGAAGCATCTAGACATGGGTATAACCATTTCACCATAAGTGGAAAGATTTAGAATGATGTCATTGTCAAGAAGGTTCATTCTTTATTAACAAGTGTTTTCCTGTTAAGGGAATGGCTGCAACAAGAGCCAGGTTACTATCAGTGGGTGTCACTGAAGACTGTGGCAGCAACAAATTAAAGCAAATGAAGAGATGAGCAAAAATTAAGAGAATAAGGTAGTCCTGCAGCCACCACATGAGCTCCTACAGCTCTATCTTAGTATTAATTGTCATTCAATTCCCCATAGCATTCTAAAACCTAGATTATCAGATAATAAGAGGTTGAATGGTACGCATAACATCAAGCTGATTAAATTTGTTTACTGATAATTCTTTCAGGTTCCCATGAATAGCATGTAATTTTCAAGGTTTATTTCAAACAGATTTTATGTAATGTATTATTGACAACATCCTCATGGACCATTTCTACAATGTCATTCAGGATAATTATTTCACAACAGATTTTCCAGAGTCCATGATTCCTGTTGGGATTTGCTTTTGCATAAATTACAGAGCAGAATATTTAATCAGTGTCCCCATTAGAACCCTGTGGCTTATTTTTAGGAATAAGGAATTAAAGAACAGAGAGATTTCAGGAGAGGCAAAGTGAATGAAAGCAATATTTGTATGACTGCAGCATGAATATTTTCCTCAGTAAGTTTTCTAAAGTAAAGCTAAATGCTGTCCTGCAGCATCTTTGCCTTTTTTAGAAGCAAACAGTAGCATTAATCTTTTGACTCCATTAAATATTTATGTTAACAAATCACAAAATGTGGAGTTAAAAACAAGTACCATTTAAACAACATTATCCTTAAGGTTGCTTCAAAAAT
>JBCJKH010057479.1:0-12672 GCA_039877255.1 Loriculus beryllinus | reverse complement strand
GGCTGAAAGTCAAAAACACAGCACTGCACCAGCTACTAAGAAGGAGAAAAATGACTGCTACTGCTGAACCCAGGGCACTGTGGCTGATTTCTCTTTCTTTTTTTTTTTTTTTTTAATTTAAAAAATTATTAAGCAGAGAAAACAGATTGAAAAAGAACCACAAATAAAGAAAACGTGAAAATATTTGCAGTTTCATTAGTTACTGGTGGGGTATTTGTTATGGGCAGGTCTGAGCAGGATAAATGAGGAGAGAAAAGAAATTAAAAATTAGAAGTCCAAAAGGCATCAAATGCTTTTTAATTGAGATTGGAAGCATTCCAAGTCTGACTTTCAAAAAAGTCTTTGATTTACAGTAGTTCATGTTGGGCTCATGTTGTGCCTGCCAAAAATTCGAAGTAGATCAGAGCTGTTTTTGAAATAAACACAAGCCTAATCTGATGTAGGTATTTCAAAACTCCCACTGCTTTAGTTGTAACATCATCTGTTACTGAATGATTTATAAATCATCCCTCTACAGGCAAATTTCTACAAGGTTGAAGGTGATACATCTTAACTTTGGGACACAAGGACATGTTTAGATTCCATATTACAACTGATGGAGACCCTCCACTGTTTTTGAAAGTATTTGTGAAATAGATATTTTGGTTTCCTGTATATTAGACAAAACCAGTACCTGGGTATGATGGAGTGTTACTTCTTCGGCTTTCAACTGAGCAGAAGAGATTTGTTCATGACCAAGATTTGTTTATAACAAAGTAGTTTATTAAGAGGGATTTTTTGATATTAGCTGGGTAGGATTTGTCTCAGTTTAGTTTACGTATCTAAAAGCAACACATTTCTTCTCACTTACTTTTGGGTAGATTCCATCTGGAGTTGATCCTAACAGACTGTCTAACTTGCAGAGAGCAATTCTGCACACCCTGACACTGGTAAGAGTATTTATACTTAGAAAACACCTGAGATTCTAGTAGCCCAGATGGCTACTAAAAGTGGTCTTTCTGTGGCAACTTAATTAAGTAGAAGCCAAACACAATTAGTTGCACATGGGACAACTATTGCCACCCCATTGGGAAGTGTTCACCTATTAAGTTTCAAGCCTGACCCAGAGGACAGAACTGGGGTTAACCTGAAGCAGTGGTGAGGCCAATATTACCTAGTCTAGCACTTAGACATAGTCTGGGACTGACAATCAGCCAAAACAGAGCTGGTCTGAGTTCCACACTAGCTGGTCCAAAGTGCCTCAAAGACAGACTAGAAGTGTAAAACATGTTCAAGTCCACAATAATATTTTTATGAAAAGCTTTCTCTTGAATAAAAAAAAAGGAAAAAAAAGTGCAGAAAAATGTGCAGGATATGCTGGTGAAATTACTGATGGTCTGAACTGAAAATTCAGAAAGGATCAGTATTATTTTCTTTTTTCCTCTCACCTTACCTTCAGCTGTAAAACAAGTCCCTTTGATTTCCAAATTTCATTTTGCAGGCACAAGTTGTCATTTTGAGATTACAGCAAAAGTAAAACAAAAAACCAAAGGCTAACAAATGTTTCATAAAAACATTTTAGATTTCATCTTAAATGTTTCAGTTCTGCGAACTAAATATTTTCTCTGCTTAGACATGCTTCCATTCTGTCCACAGAAGCAAACTGTCTCAAGTCACACTTTACACCTAGCTGTATATGGTCACTAACATTTTATTTCTTTAATTTGTCACATCAGAAGGAACAGTCAATTGAATCCAGTTTGATGGTGAGGATATCTTATGCAGTTTTCCAAAACATTACATAGATCAAATTTACAGAGCTGTAAAATTCTTCTCTGGTATTTGCTGGGCTCCCTTAATCCACTTGCCACTTTAACAAAACTGAGGTTTTGTCATGGAAATCCTAAAAAATTACCTAATCTGATCCTACAAAATTGAGCCGTTGTAGATTAACAATTAGAGGGTGGAAGAGTGATTTGCTTCTAAAACCTCTAATTAGTGGTAAAGAAGGTAAAACCTCTTGTCAATGAGAAATTTATGTCACACTTTGCATTTCAAAGCTTTACCTGGTTATTTTGTTTCTTTTTCTTTATTTTCAATAAAATATTTCTTTCACAAAAATTTTCAGATATGCAGACTGAGATATTGGGTGTCTTCTCACAGGAAAGAGTTAATCGTTCATCCCCAAACAGCAAGATGAGTCCAATAAACAAATATTGAGCTCCCTCATGTTAGATTGGGTGAAGTGGCATGAATGTTAGGTTTTATTTTAATATGTTAATCTAATAAAATGATGCAGTTTATTTTATATCTTAAGGGAGATGTGCTGATATTATCTCAACTTTAGATGCATCTTCACTTGCCTGTACAGATCAGTCTTCCACTTTATCAGGGTGATGTTACTGGATGTGGCAATTTATAATTGGAAATGGCAGCCTGGAGATTTTCTAAAAGCTCTGGCTTTTTTTTTTTTAATACTGCGGAATTTCATTAATTATTATTATTTTGACTATGAAAAGAGGATTTGCCCAAGGGCAGTTTTGATGCTCCTTAAAGATTATTTTTCTCCACAGAAGGTTGCCAAGATTTCAAATTTCTCTGTCAAGAGGCTCAACTTGTTTAGTGGGAGATGGCTGGAGTGAGCATTAACATTTACAGCTTTGGGAAAGAGACCTCAAACATTGCTCATTCACTTTGAGGCTATTTTACTTCCCTGGCGTAGAGGCAGCTGTCACAAGTTGTAGTCCACTAACCATTCTTCACCAAGGCTGCTGCTTCCTTTACCTTTGTACAGCATGGGGAAGGAGCTGGCAGCACAGTTCCCTAAGCAAGGTGTGTTCAGCTCTCAGCAGGGTGAGTGTAAGCCAAATGGGATCATTTATGACCTATCATGTGCCAGAGCATATCTTTCCTTCCCCAAATGTCCTTTCTGCAACACAGCCTGAAAGATAAGTGGAAAGAGGAAGATTTCATATGAATATTGCAATCTAAAGCTGGGAATCAGAATCCCAGAATCAGAGAATGGCTAAGGATGGAAGGAACCTTTGGAGATCAACTTGTCCAACCCTGCTTCTCAAGCAGGGCCACCATGTCAAGTCAGATTTTGAATATTTCAAAAAATGGAGACTCTATGCGGTTAAGGAAGGCACTGGAAAATAGATACATTTTGCCTAGGTTATAGAAGAAAAGGGGTGAAAGAAGATCAGGTATAATCTTCTGCAATGAGAGAAAACAATCACATTGCAATATTTTATCAAAACCTGAAAATTAATGTATTTTTTTAAAAAGGTAGGTATAATTCTCCTTTCCACTATTTTTTTTGTCCCACCAAAGAGATCCTTATAGAGCAACTCTATTCTTTCATCCTCTTCCCACTGCACATATGCAAAGCAAACAGAAACATGACCCTTTTATTCTGTAAGCTCTTCAAAGAATTCCCAATTGATGAGCAAAACAGAAAGAAGTTTGGATCCATCCCAGGGCTATAAGTGACTCATCTGTCTAGAGCAGACAAGTCCTTGTGATGAGTCACTTTCTTTTGATGCAAGTTTAAAACTAACTAAATAAAAGGTGAAGATACAGCATTTTAAATCTCCCTCCACTGCAGTAGTTAGGTCATACCAACATGAGCTTTAATGCTGAAGCCTTATGGTGTAAGACAAGGGGTACAGCGTTGTCTTGCCATGGTGGAAGGTTTTCACCTGCATCTCAGCAACTGATGGAAATAAAACACCCATGTGCTCCAGAAAGGCTCTGTGTATGCTGTTGTAGTGACCAGGAAATAGTGGAGTTTGAGAGCCTCAGTGTAGCAAGGAGGGTCTACAGCAAGCTTGCTACCCTGAGCTTCAATAGAGCAGACTCTGACCTCTTCAGGGATCTGTTTGGTATAATTCCAGACATTTGTGTCCAGCTTTTAGCTTATTTGTGTCTTAGGTGACCAAATTGTTTCATGGATTTGGCCTTTGGACTCTATATTTCATTGTCTTCCAGTTTTCTCAATTTTTGAGACATTGTACACACCAGGTGAGTCAAAGGGGAAAAAATTAAGAACTACTGTGGTGGTTGTTGTTTGCAAAAATTACTTAAGTGGCATTCGAGCTATGACTAATTTATTCAGTATTTAGAATTTAGTGAATTCTTTTTTCACATCATCCATCATAAATAAAAGGAAAAAAAAATATAAAAACCTGTTTGATGCCTAAGGCATGTTTTAGTTTGTTGTTCAGGTCAGTTCATTTCGATGCTTAATTTTTAATGGTTCATTTAGCACAACTGTTTAGATGAGAAAATATTTTCATATAAAACTTGTATTTCTGGGGTCAGTTGCTGTCATTTCAAAACATTTTAAGTCTCAAATGACAGATTAAACATCGGAGGGATGTTTAATGTCGGGTTACAATCTTTGGAAAGAGAGGCTGTAGAGCCGCTCAGTGGAAAACGACCTGGGGGTTCTGATTGACAGCTGATGAACATGAGCTTGTGCCCAGGCAGCCAAGAAGGCCAACAGCATCCTGGTTTGTATCAGAAATATTGTCATCAGCAGAACTACAGCAGTGATCATCCTCCTGTACTCAGCACTGGTGAGGCCGCACCTCGAATCCTGTGCTCAGTTGTGGTCCCCTCACTACCCGACAAACATTGAGGTGCTGGAGTGGGTCCAGAGAAGGGCAATAAAACTGGTGAAGGGTCTGAAGAACAAGTCTTATCAGGAATGGCTGAGGGACCTGAGGGTGTTTGGTCTGGAGAAGAGAAGGCTCAAGGAGGACCTGGAGAGCTTATCACTCTCTACAACTACTTGAAGGGAGGATGAAGAAAAGAGGTGGCTGCTTTAGACTGGGTATTAGGAAAAATTTCTTCACCAAAAGTGTAGTCAGACATTGGAACAGGCGGACCAGAGAAGTGGTGGAATCACTGTTCCTGAAAGTGCTCATAAAGTGTGTAGATTAAGCCCTTAGTAACACGGTTTAGTGGTGGACTTGGCAGTCCTGGGGTAATGGAGTTGATGATCTTAAAGGTCTTTTCCAACCTAGCTGATTCTATGATCATTTACAAAAGTGGTCTCATTTAGGAACTTGAATAGGACTTAGCAGTCTTAGACTGAATTTCAGTCTCTGCTACTAATTCTTTATGTGGCTTTAGGTAAAACATTTAGTCTGCATCTCCAAAGATTTTTGAGTACAAACACTTCGGTTCACACAGTCACTTGCACAGTTTTGATTTTTGAATCTTTCTTGTAAAAGAAGGAAATGATGACATGTAGAAACAAAACCCATCAGTGTCTGAGGTATACAAAACCACACACTGTTAGTGGGTGTAGGAGCTTCCACTTTAAAGTTCTTATCTGCTAGAGAACATGTTTTTAAGTAAAACCAATAGTGCAAGATAGCTATTAATTACCTCCAAACTGTGAATAACAAACAAGTATTCCCATTCTGATCTGCAACTTCTAGTATCTCCCTAACTTTTCCACAATTATTTTGTTTCTTTCGGAAACAAAACAGCAAGAAAAAAGGCAACCATAAACAATGCATTTTCAAGCCCTTCATTGACCCTTCCACTCTTATTTTCTTCTTCATTCCTGCTGAGTCATCTTCCTCTGCTGAACTCCATTGCACAGCTCTTAAAGGTACCTCCTTTACACACTTTTCTCAAAATGCAGCGTGAGTTCATCAGAGGCATGGCAACATTTGAGTCATTAGACTGACTTCTTTCACAAAGGAATCAAGAAAATTCTTCATTCAATAGCAATAGGAATTTGTCTTCTCCCTGAAGGCAAGTCCCTGAAAATGTTTTTATAATCCCAACTGCTACATAGCAGTTGCCCTCCAGATTCTAGGTTCTTCTTCCAATCCCTACTTCTCAGCCACACAAAAGAGGAAACTTATTTTGCTACGGGTTCAATTTTATGGTGTTATCACAAATAACTCTGAGAAGTTCTTTGTGTGTGTATTGGTGTGTAAAGGAAGGGTGCATACCAAACAAATGTAGTTTACTAAGATCTTGATGATTTACGTGAAGTGGAAATCTTTGTATGCCGCTTCTTGCCAATTCAGGACTCTTCTATTAACATTCATCAAAAATCAAACAGGTAGTAGTGGACCAAAAAGTTTCATACTTGAGGCACAAATACTTTGCCTAGATCTATTACAATGGAGATTATATCACTGTTTTGCACAGAAATTGTGAGGTCAGGGCAAAATTTGGTTTAGCATCAAAGATTTCAGGCTTCTGAAAGACCTGAGTTCTGCTTATTTATAATTCCACCACCTACATGATAACAGCCTTCATTAACTCTCCCATATTCCTTTTTCCTGTCAACTTTGCCTATCTTATCCAAGCCGATTGTGCATTTCTTAGGACAGAGCTTTACTTCCATGTTGTATTTGCTCAAGACCTAACAAATAGGAGACCTCTGTTACATACTTACTGCTATTCCCACTCTTTGCAAAGTGCTTTAACACCTTCTGAGGAAAAGTTATTGATGTGATACAAGGCATTAGCACTGCAAAGAGGTCTGTACTTTCCTATATACAAATAAGCTGATTTCACTGCCTTAATTTCACTGCCTTAAAGGGGAGTCATAAGCATGTTCAAAAATTCTATGTAAAAGCTATTTATTGATGCAGTGAGATATCTCAAGTCAGCTCCCAAATTGAAAAGTAAGACTTAAGAGCAGCATGAAAAAAACTTGTTTTGAGGGGGGCTTATTAGACATTTTCAGTACTTAAGATAAGCATTTTCTTTCCCAGGCAGCCTTCTTTGGCTCTAGTAATTTCGGAGTAAGCAGACGGTGGTTTCAGAAACAATCTCAGCCTGCCTTTTGCCAGAATATCACTCTTCTTGTTTGCTTCCTTCCAAAAGCAAGTCTATGGCTATTTTTGGTCTTAAGGATTCTGTGCTGGTTTTACGGGAGTTGGTAGCTGGCAATCACTTGACAAAGAGTACGATAGCGTTTTAGCATCAAGGCTTCCCACAGGAGACATTATACCTTCAAGGGGGAGAGGCAGGAAGGAAGGGAGGGGGGGGGGAGCAGGGGAAGGAGGACAGATTCATAGTGGCAAGGTACCCAGAATGTCACTTACAGTTGGTTGGCTGCAGTTGTCAGGGTTCACTTCCATTAAGCTTTATGTCAGTTCAAAAACTTTACACATGAGGCTGTGTGAAGCATTCTGCCACTGCTGACTGCCCGGGGCTAGCCCACAGTACCTATCTTGTCACTGGTTTTCCAGAAAACCTCTCTGAGAATTAGTTGCATATGTTGGCCAGGCTAACCATAAGAGGTGTTTGTTAGCTTGAAATTGGATTATATATTTATTTGTTTATATTACTATGTTGAGGGGAGTGCAAGGGGTGGGTCTTTGTTTGGGGTTTTAAAGGAGACAGGGTTGCTTTAAAATACTATAAAGGTTAACTAAATATTTAGTATCACGTCAAAAAAGAGATGATGGTAATGAGGTGAGTTTTCTTATAAGAGAAGCCTTCTCTGTGGGCTTTTAACTAAGACCATAACAGAAGCATCAAAAGTGACTCTAAGAATGTGGTGGGAGCTGTTCTGAGTCTGTATTTCATCTTCCTTAAGAATGCAGATATTATTAAGAACAACACCAATAAATTAACCTTGCATTCAAAAGGAAAAATAATATACTATATATATATTCTATAAGCAGCTGGGAGAAGTCACACAATCACTAGTCCTTGTTCTTGTGGGGGACTTCGTCTTATCAGATGTCTACTGGAAATACAATTGACAGAGATGAAAAAGTCTAGGAGGTTCCTGGAGTGTGTGGAAGAGAATTTCCTGACACAGCTGATGAGTGAGCCACCTAGGGAAGTCATCTGCTGGACCTGTTGTTCCTTCTTCACTACTTATCTCTCATTTTCTTACTTGCGTTAAGTTGGAAAGGAATGTACTTACTATTGTAAGTTACTTGTTTCCATATTGTCATTGGGGAATAGTGCTTGCAATAGACTTTTCTAGACACTGTCCAAATACAGAGAAACTATCCTTGTTATGAAAAGTATGTTCAAACTCTTTGCAGAAACAAAGCCTGGAGATGACAAACTGAACTTTATGTGGTGTCCAGACATCTAGATCTGCACTTACATTAAACACTACTGTCTCCCCCAGGTTTTGCTTTGCTTATTCATTTGCTAATACAAAGGCTGGGAAAAAGATAGGAGGAAGGCAGGAATATATGTATTTTTAGAGTGTAAACCTGGGACCTAGAAGTGCTGGATTTGAGTTCAAGAGCTGACCCAGACAAGAACAAATGTATGTACGCATGGTAAAAAAGGTATTTATCTCTCAGTGCAGCACAGCAATATGCCTGAGCTCTTTGCAGAAAAGGGGTCTGACACTGGCTCACTCCATGCCTCTAAGTAAATAAATCTCTGATCTACATTTTTTCACTTTCCTTGGCTGATAGTAACCAGTTAATATTTATGGATAACACAAAACAATTTTTACTCTGATTATAAACCTTAGGGTGCAAACTTGGTCTCTGTCTCTGATCTCAGCCTTACATCTCACCAGTCAGGCTGCTTATGTTAACAAGTGAATAATGAGGCTGACAAAAACAAAGTCAAACCTTTCTTTAATTTTTTTTTTTTTTTGATAATATCACAATTTCATAAGCCAATTCCCTTCTCCTAGGAAACATTTCTGTTGCTCTTCTCAGAAAAGCAAACATGGCTTTTTTCATTTTAAGTTGCTCTTTTAGGTTTCATATCCCAGTCCTCTTCATTTTCCCTTCCTCGGGCTTCCTTTTTGAGTTTGAAAGAAGGAAAAAGGGCAGGAAAGGAAAAGAGAGAAAATGAAAGCCAGCCAAATGTTTTCAAAATGTAACATTTACACACTGAACATAGCTTTTCTTCTTCTTCAAGTCCTAGCCAAGCTTCTTTAAACTGCCAGGTAGCCTAACAGCTCAAAAGCCAGTTCTTTCATTGAGTTTGTTTAGCAGCTGAGTACTGACACCCATGTGGGGACAGTGATGTACATGCCTAGTGGGAAAGTGGTCCTTCTACAAATGCTACTGCACTCAGGTGTGCACAGTGAGGAGGAGGAACCAGTAGTGCTGTGATACAGTCCATCTGCCTTCCTCTCCCTTTACTACTAAAATATTCAAGGAATCATAATGAATTCAGGGGTAGTATGTTTATACCTTGAGTAGCTTATAGTGTTTCTTTCTTTGTGCTAGGGTCAGCCCTTCCTCTAGGTTTCTACAATTAGTAACACAGTGGGTGTCTTCATGTGGTATTCCTCTGACCTTGTGGTCTTTAAGTTTATAGTTATACTAGCAAATAAAATGGGATAGGGACAGCTCTCTTGAGTCCTGCTGGGAAGGTTTGGCTCCCATCCCTGCATACAAACAAGCTCTCAGCCTCTGAAATAGGTCAGCTCCCTCCAGCCTGCCTTTTGGGAATGGTCCATAGTCTGCTCTAACCCTGGCCTGTGACCCAGCTGTGCTGATAACCTCACGGTGCAAATGATCAGACATGAAGCATGTGCTCTCACCTTGTTTGCACAATAAACCATAGCCTAAGAGCCTACTAAACATTGTCTGCACAGTGAAGGAAGAGAACAGGCATCTCCATTCTTCCTCTTTTTAGATCAGTGTTTCAGGATGGGATTGTCTGAGGCAAAATATCATGATCCCTGTCTGTCAGCAATTATTACTAAGCTTTGTGCCTAGTACAGGCATTTGCTTCCCTTTCATAATCAGTAGAGAAAAATATGGAAAAAATTTTCAAGCTTCACTGAATCAGTCTTAAGACAAAAACATTGGGTTACATGTATTGAGCTACATTCTGAAGGTTTCTCTTTCTATTAAAAAGGGAGATCCTAAGTAAGTGCTGTTTTCAATTAAGTGAAATTAGGAAGATGGATCCCACTTGTTAAGAGTTGATTTAATGTCATTGCTAAAAGATCCCCTAACTGTTCAGTCATGAACCAGGACTTCTGCAGAGAGACAGAAACTGTCATAATTAGACATTCAGTCAGTAGTGAGAAAGGAGCACTCCTAGAGTTTATCACCCCACAGAAGATATCCGAGATGCGTCAGGTTATCCTATAGAACTGCCTCTTTATTTTTCCTTTTTTCTAATTGACAGTCAAGAAAGCCCAGGATGACTGAATGATCTGTTACTCAAATATAAGGCTTCACTTTTTAGATGCCTAATATTGGGTGAAATGAATCTTGCCCAGACAGTATGCTGTGTCCCATGAAGTTGACTATAGCATCTCAAATTTTTGTAATCAAGTAATATTTGGGTATGAACTGCACATAATATGTATATAATCAGAACAAAAAAAGACTTCTCTAACCCATTTGATTGAAAAGATCAAACATTTACAAATATCTCACCCTGTTTTGAACTGCAAGTCCTGGGGAATGGCTGAACTTTACAGAAGACCATGAATCGGTATGTGAATAAGTCTGTCATTCTCAACTCACCTCTGGGATTGTGCCATTGCATGTCTAAATAAAAGATCATTTCTTTTGAGGAAAGTGTCAAGCTGCACTGCAATTTTCTGATATAAAAAATTTCTATGGAAAATCTGAAGTAGGGGATAAACCCAGGTGGGCTTGTGTTTCCTTATGTCTCAAATACATACTGTATCTGAGAGGAGAATGGAGTCATGAAGACAAAGTTTAGGTGTTAGACAAACGGAGATCTGTTGTGAAAAAAGTCCAGACATGGAGTCTATTAGTCTCAGAAAGGCTTAAAGAGATGCCAGTGGTACAGATACATACCATGGTATGTTGGTGTGACATTATAAACATTGATGAAAGAATTCAAGGAGATCCCCTTATATTTCTGTCTTTATCTCCAGCTAAGGAGCTAAAAAGTTTCCTTTTTCTGTGCCCCTTGTACAGATCAAATATGATGTACAGCAGTTATCATTACAGCACATGCACTTCTAGTAACTAACAACTTTTGTAGGTGCATTTCCACTTTATCAGGGAGGAAGGGGAGAAAAATAAAAGCCTTTCAAAAGCCTGGCTCCAGACCCAGCCCACAAGTATTTGGGTGCACATGAGCAGAAGGTTGTCCCTGGTAGGGTCTGTAAGTTATAAGTCAACTAGGACAGAACGTTTCTGGAAATATTCAAAAGGGTCTTGCTGTGATGTATATTTCAGCCTCCATTAAAATTTCAACTCATCATCACTTTTTCTGTGCTAGGAAAGCATGCTATTTTAACAAGGATGTCCAAACCATACCATAGAGAAGACAGGTTCCAAAATTTTCTTGGGGTGTAGTCATTGTGGGTCAAATGCTAAATATTCGGTCACCTTAGAGAAGTTCACACTTCAGTGCCACAGGAGAGATCCAAGGTATTGTGCAGCTAAAGACAGAGATAATGTGCGTATCTGCATCATATATGGTAAGAAAAAGCTTTCATGGGTCAATCTCTTAAGTAGCATGTGCTGATATTAGCATAGATAGACAGGTATTAGATAGGTATTTCAAATACTTGGTCTATGGTGTCATAGCCTTTCACCTTGAGGCAGTTTTGTTTGATTTCTAAGGTAGCCATAGTCTATTTTAAGAGGATTTCTCCACAGGCTGAGCCAAATGACACCCTGCTGCGGAAGATAACCAGAGGAGGAAAGTCAGGGGTAAGACTGTGGTACCTTGGAGGTGAGGAGTGCAATGGCCTTTTGAGGCCATACCTTACACCAAGCATATTAGTTAAAAAGCTACAGGGGAAGAAGTTAGCAAATTTTTTTAGGAGTCACCTGGGGGGTAACCTATGGTGAATCTCCAGAAAATGGCAGGCAGACCATGCAAATCCTTTGAAAAAAGAAACCAAAACAACAATGCTGCCTTATTTTGGGTTGTTTGAGAAGAAAATATTGGTTCTTATTGCCTTTCTTTGGAAACCAAGGCTCATGAATATTTTGTTAATTGCATTGAGAGCACTTGGGAAATAACAGAACTACCCTAGTCCTTTGGAGGGGCAAACAGCAGAAGTGACCTCAAAGGATCTAGTTTTTAGTTACTCATTTGTCAGTAATTACCTACAATGAAAACTGGAGTAGGTATTCTAAGGGAGAATGGGGCATTTTTAATCATTTTCTTTTTTGCAAAGTGGCTGGTTTTAGTTTAGTCTTATATGAGAACAAATAACCATTAAATTTGGGGGTTTATGGTTTATATTTTCGAAATGTGTCAAAGACGTCAGAATGCTGTGACAGGGTTATCTTAGCCTTCTGTGTTAAGTGAGAAGCCATCAATAAAAATGCTAAGATAATGGGTAGGGCTTGAGAAGCCCAAGACAGACTTGGTTTCCTCACTGTATAGCTTTAATGGGAATTGGAAACAAAATTGCTATTTGTGCCTGAAAACTCTCTCCCAATTGTAACAAAAAAGATGGTCACAAAAAATAATACTGAGGGCTGGGGGACAGGTGTATTACTTTTTCATGTGCTACATATATAACTTTTATGGGTTTCATATGACGTGAGTATTGGCTTTCAACAAAAATACTATTTCTGTGTTCTAAATGGAAAAGGTATACTTAAATCCTAAGAAAGAGGTTTGATTTTAAGCATAAAAGCAGAATTATGCTTATACTTGGGCTAAGGTTGTTGTAGTTGAGCAGGTGTATTTCTCCCTCATTTGGGATCTCTGAGTGTTAGTGTACACATTCAAGTGATATTATAAGGGTGAAAAAACAGTGAAGGAATA
>JBCJKH010057475.1:0-14671 GCA_039877255.1 Loriculus beryllinus | reverse complement strand
AAGCAATCGTTACTTCCTCACTCATATGTCCTTATATGGGGTTGTTCCTGTTTCTGTCGGTTCCTGGACATCTGGTGCATAGCAGTGAAATACGACGTACAGTACCATGCAGTATGTATTTTCCAGATAAACTGGTAAAACAGTGAAATGGATCTGCAAAAGAGGGGGTACAATAGCTGCTTTGCATTCCTCCACATGTGTGGAATTCATGTGCTCTACAGAGCGACTCTGTTCGGTTCCCATGTGTTTACGATGATCGGATGATGAGCTGTATTTCTAGCCAGTTTCATTTTCTCTGTTGTATTTGTGGGCCAAGCACAAAGTCGCAGCGACTTCAGATCGAACGCAGCCATGAATTAGTGCTGGCTAAACCCTCCCACCGTTTGTTTCCACTACAGCAGCAAGAGGGAACAGACTTAGCAGCTGAAAAACACAAGAGATTATTTCTCCTTCTCATCCAGGGGCAGCTCAAACAATTTGCCAGATAGAGGCGGTTGGCTGCATTTGCAGACTCTGGGTTATTTGATTGAGGCTTTCCAGCCCAGAGGTGCATCTCCTCCACACCCCACCCTGCCTGTGGAGCTGGATGTGCTGCGGAAGAGGGGAGATGTGTCACTGATCACAGTTTAACTTGTGTAATGATGACTGCAGAAACTGCTGCCAGAGAGGAATCTGCATCTCTTAGCACCAGCTCCTGCAGAGATGGAAGAGCCCCAGTCTTGGTCCTGCAGTCAGGAGGGAATCATGCTCCCACACACGATTCATGCAGCTCCTGGGGAGGCTGAAGGTATCTGGGAAAGCAATAGAGCTGCTCCCAAGCCTGACAAGTGTAAGTCACCACTAACGGCCACTGGCAGCATCATGAGCTTCGCTCCCACTGACATGGACCCTCATGCATCCAGCACATGCTGCCATGGGCTGAATTCCCATGCTATGGCAGGATGGTTCATATCCTTGACACATATCCAGTAAAGCATCACACCTTCTCCTGTTGCCTTGCATTTCTGGCTCATAGCCTGGGATTCAGCTTTTAGAGAAATACAGGATTAGCCAAGGAGGGCTTTTTAAAACTTAGATTTTCAGGGGGCAGGAGAAGGTACCGAAATGACCAGAGGTTCCCGAGGAACAAGAAAACCAGCCCAACAAAGGCAGCCTTGTGCAAGAGGGGAGATGCGGCAGAACCTGTGTCGGGATGAAAGCTGCCCTATCAAAATAGCCATAAACAAACCCGCCTCCTCTGCTACAGAAAAGCTGTTGTGCCAGGAGCATATTAAATTGTATATGCTTTTTCTCAAGGCAAAAGAATTGCAGCAGTGACGGCAGCTGTGTGTGCTGGAGCCGAGCCACTGTATTCAACTAATGAAGGCCTTGCTGAGGACGGGGTGGGGGAAGGACTGCGGATGAATGTATTATTCACAGGGACCCACACTGGAATAATCTACCGGCACTGGGGATAAGGGAAAAAAAGGTGAATGCCCGGGCACTGAAAGCTGATGCATTTGCCAGAGCACAGGTGTTGGGCCACATCCCTTCCCAGGCTGGCCCCTGCACTCCTGTGGGTGCTGCTGTTTACAGAGTGAGGGAAGATGTGTTTTTCCTTCCCTTGGTTTCCCTGGGGAGGTGCTGGGTCCCAACCCACAGGAGCTGAGCTGGGCTGCAGCTATTGCTCTGGCCCAGGCAGAGGAGCAGGTTACAGGCAGAGGCTGCTCAGCCTGCCTGGTATGGAGTATGCAAGGAGGTAGGATTTGGAACCTGTGAGGAGCAGGACACATTGACAACCCCATCCTCCATGTCAGTGAGCTCTGCTGATAGCCACATGGTTGGTCCCAAGTGTGGTGGGTGAATGGGAAATAAAGGGGGCTCATACCCACAGAAGGATTGCCTCAGCCTGCTTCTCTTCTAGCGGGGCTGCTCTCTTGGCTTGCACCTACATCCTGGAGAATTGAGGTGCAGAGGGCTTGGGACTCACCCATCCTGCAGCCTTTTATAAGCCCACCTCTGTGTGAGTGTCCCTACACTGGGGATACAGGCTTGGAAGGGTCCCTCTGCAACCTCTGGATGTTGGTGAATTATGAACAAAATATGATTTCATCACCACTCACACTGTTTTAGCCATGTGTGAGAGGAGCCTGGCAGCCAAGCCCTTTGCTCTGAGTCTGATGCCCATGATTCACTCTGAATTCCTTAGGTTACTAGAGGTTCAAGACTGAACCTTGCAGCCCCTGTGCAGAGGAGACACATAGGTCCCGTAAGAGCCCAGATCAGCCAGAGTCCACTGTGAAGCATGGTGAGTATCTAAAGTCTTTTTTCCACCTTGAGCTACAATTCCCTTGTGAGCAAAGCTGATTTGGGAGTAAGGAATACAGCATAATTTACCATTCCTCGCAGAATTTAAGAACATCAAGACTAGCGGGATGCTTTCCTTATTGACTCGGGAGCACGTTCGTGTAGAAGCACCTCATGTAGAACCTCCTTAGTAAGAAGCAAAATAAATCAGAGTAAGTTCAGAAAGGATGAATTCTGTGTAACCACCTTGCAGGTGCTTCATCAAAGATCAGTTTAGCCCCAGGCAATACAGTTCAAACGCTGCAGCGAGGAAATGGGATAGAAGAGGCTGACACCCATCTCGTCTTCAACTCAGTTGCTGCAGCTGTCCCATTCTTTAAGGCAGAAGAGGAAATTTATGGCTCTCCTGCAATGTGAGCAATGCCCTGAGCACCCACAAGGTAAATGCCCTTTTGTGCTTGAATTTATTCTGTATCTGAAGTCACTGTGCACACAAGGCTAACATGATTCAGTGAAGGAAAACCCATTTTAGTTGCTTTTTAAGCAGATTACAGCAGATTAGCTGACTAATCTGTATGGAATCCTCTCTCCAACTATTTCAAACTGTAAACAAATCCAGCCACTTCTGTATTGCACATAAATATTTACTGTGGATTATATGAAGATTAACTTCACATTACATTTGCAACAATGGTTTGGTTTTGTGGCTTGCTACCTTCAGTCATGTAAACCCTTTTGGAAGAAATACACCTTCAACAAAGTGTGAGCATAAGGACCATCAAGTGTATAATAGCATGTTCCAGAGCAAGTACACGAACAGAAACTGTTAGTGTGGACAGATGAAGGAAGCTAAGAATAAAAGCTAGTGGTTCAGAATAAAAATGCCAGGACTATCATAACATGGAAGTAAAATCTTCCCTATAATATCCTTTGGTCCGTGTAGGGCTGTGCCTGTGGC
The DNA here is from genome assembly GCA_039877255.1 of Loriculus beryllinus. NCBI lineage: Eukaryota > Metazoa > Chordata > Aves > Psittaciformes > Psittacidae > Loriculus > Loriculus beryllinus. Next base: position 11,427 of record JBCJKH010057475.1, on the reverse strand, counting down.
TCTCCAGGCCATCCGGCTTGGGTACTGCTGCTCTGATAGAGCAAAGGTGGCCTTGCACAGCATTTGGTTGGGACATGGGGAATGTTGTGTCTACCAGGCTAGTGAAGGAATGCTCAGTTTACAAGACAATGGCCTTTTAGGAAGCCAGAAAAAGTTAAACAGCCTTCCCAGATGGAAGATTGTCCCTTTCCACCCTTTGTGTAATTAGGGCAGCTTCAAACTCCTATAAAGAGACAATCTGTTTAATATAAGAGATTTCCAAAGTCTTAGCAAATGAGCATCTGAGAACTGGCTTCTGATGTGGTTTATGTTCTTTTTGATAGATTTAGGTTATGGGAATGTTGGTTACAGAGGCACTGAGTGATTCCTGCTGAAACCATCCGGGTGCCATCTGATACACGCTGTCCACCCGAAGGTAGAGGGAGGAAGCTGCTGCCTGTGCTGTATTAATGCCTGCAGTGAAGCTGTGTTGGTGTTAAGTTATAATGGCAGAAAAATTACTACAGCAGAGGGAGAAAGGGCTGCGGTTTGCAGAAGAGAGGTAATCCTTTGCAGATTAACATTTCCATAGCAAACTGGGGTTTTACAGCGATGCCTTGAGACCTCAAACCGACGTGCTCCCTGTAAGGAGCTACGCTGGCCCCTTATTAAAAGCAGGTCTCCCTGGAGAGTCTCTGACTGCTGCCTGATGAGCATAAAACAACACAGACAGGAGCTGATTGCTCTGTGCTTACTGCCCACCTTGGAGCCGTCTTGGAAAACATCTGTCCCCCACTGGCTGTAGTTTTGCCTCAGTAACACTCGCAGGATCAAGCTCTTGAGCAGATGGTGGGGGGGGGAAGCAGGGGAAGCAATGTCATTTTCCTCTGTATTTTCTCCCTGTAGTCAGCCTTGCCGCTGCCAGACGTAAACTCCATCATAGACACACCTTAACACTGCAATGGGAGGGCAGGCACCGAGCCTAGAAAGTTGGGTGACCAAAGCCATGGGGTGCAATTGCTGGGCAACAATGAAGTGATAGCTATCATCCAGTTGCCTTGCAGCACCTCTCTCTGCTGACTCCTGTCGTGAGGGCAGGAAAGGTGGGAAGCAGGGATACTCTTGTTCAGAACTCATGGATTCCCACTGGGCTTTCATAACTTCTCCAGGACTTGTGTGAGAGCAGGGCAAGGCCACAAGCTTTGCAGCATCATGTACCTTTGTTACCATGTTGTAAATAGAAGACTTGAGGGTACTATTCCTGTTTGTAGGTTTCCCTTCCCTCTGTTGCTCATGTTTCAGTTATATTTAGATCAGGAAGGAACATTCATGTCTTACATTAAATTTGTAGTTGAACTATAGGGGTTCCTTGACCACTTTATCTGAGTTGATTCATGTTAAAATAAATTCAGAGTCACTAGGGATCAGTGGCTTGTGCAGGCATCAAAAACAACTCTTGGAATGTGTAGGAAGCTGCTAGTATGGAGCAGCAGCCTCCAACCCCCTGAGCCCTTTGTGAGAGCTGGCCTTGGAGTAACTCTGTGAAGGGTCCTGTGTCCTTCTCCAGTGAAGCCACCCCTCTCTGCCTCCTGTTTTGCAGTGTTTTGCTGACTGTGTGGCTGCAGGACTAGTGCATAACCCCCATTCACCTGCAGTCATTTCCTGGTGCAGAGCATCTCTGCTTAGGAGAGAAAACAGCTGCAGCAGGAGGGATGTATCTTTTCCAACGCAGCATCCCTTTTCTATCCCAAGCTGGTGGCCTTGGCTGAAGGCAAATACTCCAGATAATGGGGCACCAAAGAAAGCCTCCCCAGGCTGGAGAAACACTGGCCAAAGAGTAGTGCCAGCAGCTCCTGCCCGAGATAAGGCAGCGTGCTTTCAAGATTTATCGCCTTTATCCCCATTTGCTGCCAGCCTGAATGTTTCAATTATCTTTCTCTGTTTTGGCATTTCCCTCACAAGCAGTGTTATTTTGTTGCTGCTGTTTCAGCAGGGACAGATGGGGCCTTGTTTTCCAAACATGACACACATGCTTTGAAAAGCACCCGGCCGATGGCAAAGCATATTTGGTCTGCCTTGGCGATTTGAAAGGTTATTATCTGACCTCTCTCTCATCACCTTAGCCCCATAAATCTATCATAAATGTAGCAAAGGGGCCATTTAGAAATGCACCCTGTTTCCTCTGCCAGGGACTCATGATTTCATTGCTGACCCTACCAATTAATTCCCATAATTCATTCACTCCAAGCTTCTTCGAAGTTAATTCCCTCCCCGGCTTGACTCTCTTGGGGCAAATTCAGCCCTGGGGCAACGTCACCCATAGCAGGGTGTAACATCAGCACTGACTTTATAGCCCCCCAGTTCCTGCTTTTGGTTCTAGCAGCATCTCAAATTGCTCGTTGGCATTGGATGGTTGTTTTCAAGATCTCGCATAGCTTCAGGTCTTCCTCTCTGATTGCTATATATACTGATAATGAGCTGTGTTAGCTAATCGCCCATCAGGATTCATAATGTTAGAAGAAAACCCTGATAGGAAAAACGTTCATCGCAGATTGTTCTGCGGCACAAAAGGTCATTCTCGCTGCACAGTTTGTCAGAAAACTACTGATTTGGTGTGAAAGTTTTTCAGGGAAAATTGTGTGTTTCTCCTCTGCAGCCATCAAAATGTTTCATTTTCCAATAGTTACCAACTGTGCCTGCACCAGAGTGCGAGTGAGATGTAAATATGAAAGGTCACTGTTTTCAAGAGTGCTCATTAAAATCTCTGCACATCTGCAGCAGCCCTTTCTGTGACCTTAAGCTGTCCATTACCCTCTGAAGCCCCTCCAGATAGTCTCTTGACCAGCACAGCACCCATATCCCTCCAGCCCCCACAGGCAGCACACAGATTTCCATAGGGCATGACTAGGCTGGCAACTGGGGGAGGATTATCTCTATTTGGATTCCACACAGTGATGTACAAAATTAGATGTTTAAAGGGAAGAAAAGCAGAAATATAAGCTGATGAGAACTCCCCTTCTGTTGCTGCCAAATACAATCCATTGGCATTAGTAGATTAACCTAAAAAAAGTCTGGCGTCCGGCTTCCAATCCCTTTCACATCCCACCCATCACTATAGGAAAGGCTGTTGGCAGAGCCGGGTGTGAGTCTGAAGCGATAGGACACCATGGGTCTGTCACCTGGGGTCCTGAAGAAACACCATCACCATTCCACCGATCACGGTGTGATGGAAACAGCTTTCTGGATGAATCTGAGCTTGGTTTCATCATAAGCAGCAGGTGGGGAAGGACAAATAGTCCCTACAAGGCAGAAGTCTGCTGCCACCATTAACCATTAACCAATGTGTGTGAGAGCATCTCAGCAGAGCCTCAGGCAAGACCCGTCTGTCCACCGTCCAACACACACTCCTGAAAACAGCCTTGCAACAGCCTCTGGGAGCCAACAGGCTGCGTTTTACCACCAGAAAAACAATCACACGCGAAACCTCAGCTCCCGGGAGGGCATGATTGAAGGAATGTCTGTTGGCCAAAGGGTGGAAATGGATCAAATCTGCACGTCTGCACCCAGCAGCGCAGTCTGTTGGGTGCTGTGCAGGTAAGGGGAAGGCTGCCTGCAGAACAGGGTTTGCCTGGAGCTGCTGCTAAGCTCGTTTTTTTAATGCAGCATTTTCGATTATTTCCTATTCACTTGATGCACCACCAAAATAGATCCAGTTCTCCCCTGTTTTAGCCTCTGCTAAAACCCTCAGACCACATCTTCTCCTATAACAAAAAGTATGTGGAATTGGCTAAAAAAGAAACATTCCTGTTCTCACAACGCTTAAAAAAAAGAAAAATCCACTCCTTTCCTAAAGAAAAAAAATAGCACTTATAAGACTTTGTAAAACTGCTTCTGTCCAGAAGGCTCCTGCGTCAGATCAGCTTCATCCCATTAACTATTGCTGTGCCAAGCCTCACAGTAAATTATTAATCATCCCAAAATAGCTGATAAAGAGGCAAAAGGCTTAATAGCAGCAATGTGTATCCCATAACTCATTTTGATCTTACTGAAAGTCTTTAAGATCTTGGGGCATGACAAGGAAATGGTGGAACTGTGGGGATGCAAGGAGAAACCTAAGCATGGGAGCATCTGGCCTGCTGGGGGATGAACGTAGATGCCTTTGTTAGACTTCAGTGAGTAGCTATGAAAGGGAGAAGGAGAGAGAGCGAACTCAAGCAACAAGCTGAACTTGCAAATGTTTTTGCCATGAAATCATGAGGGCAAATGCAAAGCTATCCACCCACCAGCACATGTGTGGAGCTGCCACTTTATGGGGACAATCCTATATATGTATATATATGTATAAGGGAGTGAATGAGATGGAAGGGGCTTGCACGAGCTCTTCACTGCAGAGAAGACGACTCTTGGACCACTCTACCCTCATGAGCGCAGCACAAGATGCAGCACTGTGTAACAGCAGATGCCAGAAGGGTGACACTGGTCTTGGGGTGATAAAAGCACATTTTGGCAGCAGTGCAGTGACTCGGGATGAGCCCTATGGATGGGGATAGATTGTGGGTGCTCTGTGCCCAGCCATGGGGTGACTCTGTTTCCTGCAGTGCCAGGGAGAGCAGTGCCAAACAGACTCTGCATCCCGACTGGGGGGGGAGTGTTGGGAAAACCTCACCCAAGCAAAGCTGCTGGGAGAGAGAAGGACATTTTGTTGTGAAAGGGTTTTTCTTCTTCTGAGATCTCTCTGTTTTGGGTTTTTTTTTCCAAGCTGCATTTCTTTGCGAGGCTTTGTGGACAGTGTGGGCAGAGCCAAGTGGAAGGAATTTAAAGGGAGAAGGCAGCTCAGGGTCATAGCCCGATACGCGGATATAAACCAAACAGTTGCTGATGGTACGAAGCAGATCTCCAGAGCCAGCCTGGGGCTGCAGACATGCAGTGTGGCATTGGCTGCCAGGAGGCATGCGGAGCAGTGGTGCTGGCTGGATGAGTGCAGCCAACAGCCAAGAGCTCTGAGGCACCAAGTATGCAGGCAAAACAAGGATGAAGGCACGAGATGGACCTGCACAGGGAGGCGAGGCAGGGCAGAGACCTAAATACCAGCCTGAATTGGCTGGTTTGGTCCTGGCCCTTACGTTGGGAAGGGGCTTTCTGGGCAGCTTTCCAGCAGGGGCAATAGGAACCTGGGAGAGAACAGCTGAGTGAACATGGGCTGAGGAGGGACAACATCCAGGCCAAGAAGCCTCACAAGGAAAAACACTCATTTGCTCCATTGCCTTCACATACAGTTGAAGACCTCACGAGTAAGGAGTCTGATGCCCTATCAGGCTATTACAGCTTTAGCAAATGAAACTTGGAGGCTGGATTGCTTTTCTCCTGCTCCGTAATGACCTTAGTGCCATTTCACAGTCACGTCTTCTCTGGCACCTGCTTCTTCCTAATCCGTGCCCAGCTAGGTTAGAAAACAACCATCATCAGGAAGGAAGACTAAGCCACAAGAAATTGTAGCTTTAGTACGGCTTTTGGCTCCTATATGCATGACCAGATTTTGTTCTCACATTGTTTTTATCCTAGGGACACTCCAGACACAGACTTCTTACCTTCTTCTTACTCTTTCTACTGATACCTTGGCAAAGTGTCCCACGCCTCTGAAGAGTCTTTCATTAGGTACACGTGGGATCAAAGTCTGACCTCTGGGACTGCAGGGTTATGGTTTCCATGAGGCTTAGCAATGATGCTATTCTAAAAATGGCTTGGAAGGTAATTTGGGATAGAAGGAAACGTCTTTCCTGCGGAAGCCAGCCAGGTGGGCAGCACTAGATTAGAATATTCCTTGCCACAGCCCATGCATGAGTACTGCTAGAGCTGTGGTGACCACATCCCCTTGTGCAGAGGGTGACATTGTACTTTGGTGTGAGACCACCACATACCTCTGCAGGCCTCCCAGCCAAAGCAAGTGGTGCTTCATGGGGAAAGCTTTTCTGCCATGATCATATGTACACTAGAAATTGGCCTGAGACCATGGAGTTCACTGGGGATCAAGAGCTGCATTTTGAAGCAGTGATGTAGAAGTTACAGACTCCATCCCTGATTCCCAGTCTCTGGAGCCATCTGGCTCCCTATAGCTATTTTATCTTTCTCAAGTGCTGCGTATGCTGAGGCCCTGCTCTGGTGGAATGGTGTTTCAAATGAAATCGACAGCCAATTTGGATTACACAACCACGAAGCGAAGAAACACAAGCCACAATGCAGAAAGTCCCTCCCAGCAAAAGGTTCCTGATGACATTATGGGAGTAGGTGGCTCAGGGCCTTCAGGGGAAATTCCAGATAGATGGGAAAGTGATACAACAAACCCCTGTAGAGGGTGGGACCAGGGGCATATGGTGAACCACCAAGGAAGATGTGGTTATGAGATCAGATAGACGGCCTGGAGAAAATCAGCAGAGATGTGTGGAAACCCAGTGGGCAGCTAGCAATGTGATTCTGAGATGAGCATGAAATGGGAAGGGTGTGGTACGGCAGACTCCAAAAGGCTAAGTGCGTGCTTCATGCCAGGAAAAGAAGCAGGTCCATCCTAATGATGTCAGGAGAAGGCTCCGTGCTCTGGCTTAGTCATGCTTTTAAGTGCTGGTTGAATCTGGGCTGTGTTTGACCCTGCCATCCCTCAGAAAGCCAGAGCTGAGTAAGACCACACATCACACTGCACACCTCCGGAGGGAAGTGATTAAGCCATGAATAAGAGATCCACCAGCTGTTGTGCTTTGTGTATGTGCACACGCCGTGGAAGTACTGCATAAAACTAAACCTTAGGCCAAGAAAGCCTGGGACCAAAGGTGAGACCTCCGTGAAAGACCATGACAACAACTACAAGACTAAAAGCATGAGCAATGGAAATGGACACCATGCTAGCCTGGATTTGGCATCTTAATTTTAAACAAAGGGAGAACAGAAGAGCATTTTTCAAATCCCTCTCATTAAGTAACGGCCCCAATTCCCATTTCAGTGACAGCTGAACATGCACACCTCTAACGCCCCTGGGAATTCCTACTCAACTTTGCTATCAGCCCTACAAAACAAGTGGGGTATTTTGGTAGAAGTCTATGATAGCTGGCTTCAGATTCAGCCTTACCTTGCCTCCAAATGGCTTTCATGCCTTGCCATAGAATATTTTTAAAGTCATTGGTAATTACAATAGAAGATTAACCCCCAAAGACTTTTACCACTGACTTCTGTGAAAGCAGCAGGATTTTACATTGGTTGTTGCTAAGGATACGTATTTTCCCCAGTGGCTTTGGACTTGGACATAGATCCCCCAGTTATGTTTGTTGTCTGCATTGCGAGTGGAAGTGGAGCAGGCACTCAAACAGTCCCTGACCTGGTCTTTTTCACTTTCACAGCAGCCACTAAATGCATCCAGGGTTGTGGCATCCCCAGTCAGCAACCCCCAGACTCCAGACATGCACTGGCTGGGGGAACATCCCATTGCTCCAGGGCTGTCAGGGAGTGCTGGAGCAGTTGGGGCTGGCTGGCTGCAGTTTTCACCTTCTCTGAAGGTGAAATGTGAATACATTTCAGTATCCACAAAACTGAAATGAGACAGGAAAGCTATGGCAAAAGATGGAGAAAAGATGGAGAAAATAAAGAGATGGAGGTGATCTGGAAACCTCAAACTGGGAAAAGGATGGGCAGGAACAAGGGAAAAATGCAGTGAGAGGAAGAATCAAGGAAAAAGCCATAGCAAAGGAACAGCATTAATAAACCCTGTGATACAAACAGAAGCAGTTTAACATTTGTATGCACTGTGGCTGGGCTGTTGCCCACAGTATTTAACTTCACAAACTAACCCAGCCATTATGCACCGAAGGATCATTAAGGCAGCAGATGCAGCCAGACATAAGCAGGAGTGTGTTAATATAACGCCTGATGTAAAAACCACCTGCTAGTTTGGCACCGTGTCTCAGGAAAGATACATGTGGCTCATGTGATTGTGCAGGATTTACTAAGGTATCTCTTGCTTTCTCATCACAACGTGTGTAATTCCCATTTGCCCTAACGGGAGAGTCACACAACAACGGTGTAACAGAGACACTGGACTGAAGTTAGATGGAGCTGGTCCCATTTACACCAGCAGAGAAGCTTACTTCTTAAAGGTTCTTCTTTTTCTTTCCTTTCCTTTTGTTTATTGGTTTGTTTTTTTTTTTTTCATCTGAAATATCTAGGGCATGGAGAGGAATTTTCTCTCTACGATACCTAGGCTCCAAGGCTACCTTGTTTACAATGGCTTAAGCTTTCATAAGCCTGTAGGAATTGTATGAAGTTACATGGGGAAAAGGCACTTTTGGAAGATTATAATAAAGTGGCTGCCTTATCCTAATCCCTGATGCCACACCACTGAAATGGATGTGTGTCCTTACTGAAGTCTTAGAGGAGCTGATGCACTCTCCCAGCATAAGATTCTCTTACAAACAAAAGACTGGGCTGGTACCGGGCCCAGGCTGGTTCCAGCAGCATCCCAGGGATGGAGGGCTTTGACTCGCATGCAGAGAGCAGACAGCTGCAGTGAGTTAAGCTGTCACCCACAGCTGTCTGTCCAAGCTCTCTGCAGGAGGCTGCCCATAAGCAGAGTATTGCGAATGGGATGGATGCCTGGGCCTCAGCTGTCCCAGCTCCAGGCCTGGGCGGATGCATGGAGAGGGCAGATGGAGAGCTGGAGTGGCTGCAGTGTGGGCACTGATTCCTCTGCCACAACCTGGGGAGGCACCTCTGGCACAGGGACAAAGCGTGATGGAGGAAACACCATAGATGTCCCAGGGAAACTAATTAGAGCTCATTTGCTAGCATGCTCAGCAAACAGGTTTCTTCTCTGCTTCCCCATTGCTCTGTGGAATTTCTTTCCCAGGGTTTGCCAACTTTTGCCTCTCTCCTTGCCCAGCTGTTGTCACTGGAGCTCTGGCATCTCCCACTTCCCATCTCTCCGCAAGGTATATGCACAGGAGGAAGCCTCCAGTGCAGAGAGCTACAACACAGGAGCGGGCGGTGGGAAGCCAGAGCTACAGCCAGCCCTAGGAGTTACCCGACACACAAAGCAGGGATGAAGGGAAAGCTGCTCTTTTCTGCCCTTTCGGCTTTCTTCTTGGCATTCTAAACCTTTTCTGCTCACCTCAGATTTTCTTCTAGCCCAAAATAAGTGCAGCAGCACAACCCACTGCCTTGCATTTCATTCTCAGTCTCGCAGTCGCCACTTTATTTTGCCTTTTCCCAGTTTCATGAAAGAACGCAGCCGCATGAATAACAGGATTATTTATCATCCTCTGCCTCCCCTTCCAGGATGACTTGCTGTTTATGGAAAGCACTCGAGTGCAGGAGAGATCGTGCTACAGTTAAACAGACAATGCTTAAAGGGCCATTGCCTGTGCTCTGGTTTAACGTTGTGTTTCACACTAATTTCCAAGAAAGAAGGAGTTCTGTATCCAGACTGATGGGTACAGCACCACAGATCACTGCTTAAAGGCAAAAAAATGCTACATTCAATAGGATGGAGAAGATGGTTCTGCACTGCACCTTTTACAAGATCCAAGAAGGTCACTTCTGGTGTAAATGCAGGGATATGTGCATATCACGGGCAAAAACACGCTTCTAGTGAGCATGTGATGGTGGCAAGCAGGTGAAAGACCAAGCTAAGACATCTACGTGTAATACAGACAGATTATGTGACCATTGTGTGCTTTTAGCAGGTCTGTTGGGTCTGGAACACAATAGGACAATGCAAAAATTGTCCCTAAGTGGTGGGCGGCCAAGTGAAGAGAAGAGAAGGCTTTGGAAATGGTTGCTCCCAGTTTCTCATCTTCAACTTGGCCGCAGTCACATGGCAGGTTCACTGCGTAGCTTCATTACACTGTCTCTGCATTTCTGATCACTGGTGTGCCTTGTGGTCGTAGAGGATCTTTATCAGCTTTTAGTAAGAAAATGCATAACTCAAATGTATTGAGAATAAGAAGCTGGAAAGCACTGAATTCCCTGGGAACTTCTGATGGGGGACAGATGCCACAATGGCCACCACCATCAGTGCATCTATGTAATGGTGTGCCTCGAAAGGATGGAAGCATTCAGAGAGGATTAGCATTGGGAAACTTTAACTTAACTTTGGGGAATGTTTTTAAACTGGTAGAGGACAGGTTTAGATTAGACATTAGGAAGAAGTTCTTCACTATCAGGGTGGTGAGACCCTGGCACAGGTTGCCCAGAGAAGCTGCAGCTGCCCCATCTCTGGCAGTGTTCAAGGCCAGGTTGGAAGCGGCTTGGAGCAACCTGGTTTAGTGGAAGGTGGCTCTGCTGTGGCAGGGGTTGGAACTGGATGAGCTTTAAGGTCCATTCTATCTCAAACCATTCTGTGATTCTATGACTTCAATAGTGTGAACTCCATGAAGCCCTCTGGATAGATACTACACTGGTCTGGGGACTTCATGCATTGTCCTTTGAATGATGCACAACACTAAGACCACGTGAAGATCAGGCTGCTGAATCCCTAGATGTAAGAAAACGGAAAGAAAAATGTACAGAAAGAAAATATGTACCACTCTACACTGGAGTTAATGTAAAACAAAAGCAAGGAAAAAAAGGCAGGCCAATCCTTCTCTTTGCTCTTCTCCTTTGCCTCTATTAACTGGATTTCTGTGATAAAAAAGATCAGAAATTCAATTAGGAAACTTCACAGCCATTACAAACATCTGCACTTCAATATAAATTTGCAATTCCACTACAGCAGCCTTCACATCTCCTGTGGCCTTTAGGTACTGCTGGATCCTGCAGCCTCTGGTGAGTGCAGAGCTGAGTATGTGTGTATCATTCTCCCGAGTTTTTATTGTAAGGGAGGGAATCTCACAGGACAAATGTGTAATGTTGTAGGAGCAATGAGGTTGCATGGATACAAGAACACAAACGGGGCGGCTTGCACTTTGAGAGTACGAATTCTTCTGAAGAACAACTATCTCACTGTGTTTGGATGGAGCTTAATAAAATGGACTTCTCCAAGCTAGGCCTCTACAGGCTTCCAAGCTACGAACAATGAAGAACAATATCACAATTTTATGGTACTTAGCACGGCTGACTTACATCCTGGATGGTCTCCACAGAATCGCTGTGACTGGCTTTGATTTGAGTCAGAGGAGAAGAGCTTTACACTCACACTGCTGAAGAGACATGAGCACACCCTGCACTGGACCCTGGGGGCTGAGCCCTGAGCGCACTGCTTGCATTTACAACCTGTATCAGTGTATCTTAAGCTGGGCTGGTACTTTTACAGTTATTCAGCTGGATGAACTAAGTATTACTGACAGAACACAGTCCATTTTTAATAGCTTCATCCAACCAGGCAGAGGATATCCTGCACGGTGCCACAGCCTGCACTTCCAGGGTCTGCGACACCACAGGGAAGCAAAGCCAACTTATCTCAACATTAAG
>JBCJKH010057474.1:0-11184 GCA_039877255.1 Loriculus beryllinus | reverse complement strand
GCAGCCACAGCTTCTCTGGGCACCCTGTGCCAGCGCCTCAGCACCCTCACAGGGAAGAATTTCTTCCTAATGTCTAAATCTCCCCTCCGACAGTTTGAAGCCATTCCCTCTTGTCCTGTCCCTACCGGCTTTTGTAAAAAGGCCCTCTCCAGATTTCCTGAAGGAGTCTGCCTTCAATTTAAGCCATGAAAAATGGAAAAAAGCAGCTGCTGATAGCTGCATAAACAGAACTGTCCCCTGCGCATATCTGGCACTTTGCTGAACTCATCTTTACAAAATAATAGTCGTTGCTGTTCCAATGTGATAATATTTGATTGATAAATCTATGTGGTATTTAAAATGCACCTCATGTGACCCTTCTGCTCCAGTCTATCCCTGAACCACAGATTTAAAATCCATATATTAAGTGCACTTCTTGGAAAGGTGGAATTCGCAAAAGAGGTTACTAAGAATTCAAAAAAGGTTACCTAAGGCTCAATAATACAGTTACATGATGAATGTAACTCTCTAAAGTCATGCTAAGTGTGTTGGCTAAAAAGGCATCTTAACAATATATTAGTGTGATTCTCATTTTTTCTTACACCACAACCTTTGCTGCAGTTTTCTAAAGCTGTGAAGCACAGATTAACAGACACATCAATACAAAGAATAACAGTAGATAAAATTTCTTCTGAACAAGCATCCAAATGTTTAAGTGTTTATTCAGATTCCACCTGAACTTCAAGCCCTGCCAGGCTTAAGCCCTCATTAACAACTGTGAATCCAACTCAACATTACCCAGCGACTGTGCTTGACAGCCACCAGTGCTTAGCAAATCTGTAGTTCTTTATGTCTTGGAGTAGTGCATCATTTAATTTGTCCATATAGCTCAAATGCTTGCTTTGATAAATAACTGAAAAGGATGAAAGAGATCGCTCATGACTGTTATTCAGTAAGGCACCTACTGACACGTTTCCAAGAGCTACCGGCAATTTAGGGGGAGGATGTGGTGGGAATTATGGGTAAACAGCAGTAAATATTAAAATGACATAGAGGAAAACTAATGTTGCTACAACAACAACAAGAAAATGCAGTTCCAGGCTTTGAAATCCGACTGGATCAGAACTTGAAAACTCCACTAAGCAAAACTAAAAGAAAACCTAAATATCCTCAGTAAGAAAGCTACAAAATATTTATTGCAAATATTTATCGATTCCTGCTTGGTGAGTTACAAAATAAAACATTATGAAAGGAAAAACTGAGCATTTGCTTGGTTTTACCCTTGACAATCATAAAACCACATGTCCAGACCTGATAAACCTTTTCACTAAAGAAAACCTTTCTCCCCTCAATGTGTTTCCCATATGCATACTTTCTATTATTCATCCATTTTGATCAGTAAATTCCAACACTTGGAATTTATGTGCAGTCTTTCATAAGAGCTGGCGTGAACGTCGAAAGTGTCTTGGTAAGATGTTATGTGTCAAAAAGCGATCATGTTACAGTGTGATGGATTAATACGAAGAAACAGCTTGAAGGCAAGGTATTCATCTCCTTTTTTTTTTTCTTCCCTTAAATGACAACACTAATACATTTGTTTCAGTTCTGAAATTAATTTCCTAATAGTAAGAAAGGTCAAAATGAACGAGAGGCATATGAGCCTTTTTGTCATCTTTGACAAATTATCCAAAACAAGCCTGTCAGATCAGAAGGGATAACATTTTGAGTAATAAATGTTAGTACTGATTAACTGGTCAAAGTTAATTCTTTTCAGGATTTGCTATATGCAAAAGGTAGAAACTAATTCATTTGATTATAAAAAACCCATTTCTTTTCTTATGTTTTCAATACAGGATGTATTCCTGTTATACGGAACAAACTGAAGATGGTGTCTTCAGGAGCTCTCAGACGGGAATCTACTTCAATGGTTGAACAAGTCAAATCAACATTAAAAAATATCCTCCGACTTATGCAATGCTCTCAAACTGAGGCTCAAATTCAGGAAACACAAAAGCTTCTGTATTGCAAGTGCTACCCTGAATTTCAGCTTTGAAAAGCAGGCATTTTTGAAGGAATTGAAACACAAGTGGGAAATTAATCAAAAGAAAAGGGAAGGGGATGTTTTGCAATTTTAACTGGTTTTCAGATATCTGCTTTTCAGTGGGATTATGGTGAGAGTTTCTCCTGAAAGATCGACTTTCTTAAGCATACAGTGATTTAGCATCCAGTTAAGAGAACCCTGAATTTTAAAACAAAAAAAAAAAAAAAAGAAAGATCTTTGTTAGGACTGGTTCAAAACTGCTTAAGAGCAGTCTTATCACTAGGTTGCTTTTCTAGGTCTGAATGATTAAAAACACCCTGGGGTGAGATTGGGGCAGGGAAACCACAGTTTTCTCAGGTGATTCAGGATCAGTCTGAGGACAATAGCTAACAAGACACCCAGCAGATATTACCAGCTCCTCACCTTTGTCACCTATGGGATGTTTTCAGAAAAGAAAGATGGTGCCTCCATGGCTTATCTCATAAACACCATACAGTGTGGAAAAGATGCAAGCTATACTCAGTAGACTCCCAAACTGTTGAACAAATTGTTATGAACACCTGGTTATAAAGCCAGCAGACACATAATTTAAATACCATTTTAGGAGGCTGTATTTCTCAGATGAAAATCCATCCTGGCTCTCCAGGGACCAGGCATGATTCATAAGATGCAACTTGCTGGCAGAGTGTCCGCGTCACAGAACAATGACAAACTTGTCCTCCTTGTCCAACAATACCAGCTGGGCTAAGAAAAATTACTACCTCTCCTCCTGAAAGTCTTTGCTTCTTTTCTATTCTGAATCCATGGCAGCCACAATAACATTACACCTCACTCCACAAGAATACCCTCACATCTCCCAGCAGTCTTCACTGTGTAGTCTAACAAATCTTTCTTAGGTTTCTGTAAGGCAGTTTCACAGAAACTGCAGGTGATGAACACAGACAATACCGTGCAATAGTATTCAGGGCAGAAGGTAGCTGGTTTCTACACCATAATGCATCACTTACTGGCCTGGGAAAGGGCTGCTCTTAACAAACACAACTACAGTAATTTTCCTGGGCAAGCAACAGTTTCAGCTGTGTTCCACCTTTGTGTTATCTCCTGGTGACTTCAACTGCTGCTGTATATCCATTTTCAGAGAATAAACTACAGTTTCTAATTCAATTTGTAATTCAGTTTCCCCATTTGAAATACTGACATAACATTACTCATCCAGCTCACAGTGGGCATAGGCCCACCACTGCCTCCAGAAGTATCTGAGTCACGCCAATATCATACCCTCCATCAGTGCATATCTTCTTATTTAGGACCATGTGATCCTAGCTCCTAAACTGCTAAATAGTGGGCCATGGTCTGGACACAGCAAATACACAAAGAATCTCTCTGTGACAGTTTTCAATCACTTAGAAAATTAATCCCTTTTTCTCTTTTAACTGGGAGACTTTTCCAGCAGTCTAATAAAACTCATAGTAAGGGAAGTTTTCCCCTTAACTTATTCCAGTTAACTCACACTGCTAAACCTTTGGTCAATACTAAATAAATCTCTTTCTCTTTGGGGCTTATGCAAGTCAAAAAAAATCTAGAAGAGAGCACAGTTAGTTGACTGTTATTTATATAGAGAGGGGGAGAAATATGCTGGATTCTGATAATTGCTCTTCTCAGAATAAAGGGGTTCCAATTTATTACAGTTGGAAGGATTTCTGCAGCACAGAGAAGGCTGTATCAGTCCATACATACTAACACAAGATTGGGTTCTCTATTATATCAACACTTCTCCCAAACAGACAGCAGCGTGACTAATCTCAAAGCTCCAAAAAAAGAAAATGTCTCCTCTTTGTTTGGCCTCTGAAATCTTCCAAATATTTTTTAAAGATGTTTCCTTCTCTTCACCTCCTCCTGCTACTAAAAAAGACCCACAAAAAACCACAAACCCCAAAGAATACCCTCTCTTCCCCCCAGTAAATAAAAATCCCTGAGAAGAATTTAAAGCAAAAGAGCTCATTCTAAAATAAAACACAAAGATAAAACCTCCAGTGGTAGATTGCTTCCAACTGGTGAATTTATTCTAAACTCAATGAGAAGAACTGAGTAAAATAAAGGTCAGACCCTGTGCTGGGAATTCCCCTGACCTTTCAGGCTGCATCCATCATTGGTATTACATAGAACGTGCCATTTATCACACCAAACAGAGAGCAAATCTTTAACTCCTTTTCTCTTCTCAACAGAGCAGACCCAACAATTATTCAGATTTCTAAATACAATCGCTGTTTATCCAGCTTGTTTTTACAGCTCTGCCTCTTTGGGCTGCTCACGTCTCCAACCACAGGATGCATGGTAGGCATCCTGTGCCTGATAAAGCAGGAAGCATAAGAGAGCCAGACAAAAGTTTGGCACCTATTTAAAGCAGATTCAACTAGTTTTTAAGGAGCCCTCCAGCTGTAAACCCACTGTGGAATGGTTGCACAGAGCAGCTCAGCCCATCAGCAGAATCCTGCTCATCTTTCCTCTGATACAGAAACTTGCCATTTTCTTCTGATAGCAAAGTACAATCAGCTGAGGAGTGGAGACCGGAAAGAGAATATGGGGAGGAGCTATTGCCATGTGGGGATTCAGCTTCCTCAAAGTGATCAGACTAGCACCGTCCCTCCTTCAAGAGTCTGCAACACTTGCTCCAGAGAAGAAAAGAAACAAGTGAGGGTAGTAGGGTTTAACACAACCACACTGGGAGCAGTGGCAAAGAAGCCTGGAACAATCTCATCTCCACCTGTCTGTCCTTCTGGGTTTACAGCTGCACTACTGCCCCAACAATACAGGGGTATCCTGAGAAACCTGTTCTTTGGGATACCCCAGCTCAGCTTTCCAGACTCGGGCAGTGCACGGCAGAATTCAGAACAAGCCCCTTCCACCCCAGCATAAGCAACTCTTCCTTCCCCTAAAAACTAGCAATATGCCTAAGCTACACAGTGCCCTGGTGCCATTCGGTGTCTTCTGCTTGCATTTGATACATGCATTATTGGCACAAAGGACCAATTTGGGAGCTTCCAAGCTTCCCCCTCGCAGAGAATGAAGGAAGACAGAGCAGTTGCCAGGGTATTTATAAAAGGGTGCATGGGGCAACTGTATTTGTGGAAGGTTAAACAGCCTAATACACAATATGAGCATATGTGTCATGAATCAGTGATTAAAGTAAAGTCTCTTTCATCAAAATTCAGCTATCTCAACCATGGTAAATAATAGGCTAATTAGGCATCTGCTCATTCAATATCCAAAGGGACAGGCCAGTTCCTGGCACAAAGTGAAACATTTGTTGCACCCGTAAAAAGTCATTTTCAAGCCTGTGAACCCCCTACAGCAAAAGGGATCTGCTCCTTCCTTTAGTAAATGTTGCAGGGAGAAAAGTGAAAGTACATTCACCTTCCTCTTCCTGCTGGCAGGGCTTACAAACTGACCTTGGGTGGGTGAACCTGGCACCTGATCCAGTTCGAGCTGGGTATGAAACTTAAGACTGAACTTTTAAAACATCAATTTCTTAGAAAACAAAAAGTAGGAAAATGTAATGGTCTCTCTGCTCAAATGTGTCAAGTATAAGGTTTGATCTTTAAATACAGTCACAAGGGGACAGAATTTGACCAGATAACAAAATAGGCAGGTTTGGTAACAACAGTGATTAGTTTTCCTTACATGGACCCAGCCAACCATGAGATGCTCATGGCCCAATGACTCCTAGCAAATGTACATGCTTCACTGGATCCCTGACTGATTCCTTCCCTTTCCCCCTCAAATTAGCCTCACCTTCCTGTTCTATTTTCCTCTGGCTCTGTAGGTGCAGCTTAACACAGAAATCAATGCATCATCTTGTTGTGGTGGAGATAGCAGCATGTTCCACAGCTGGTCATGGCTGTGGTACTGCTGGAGTGGGCAAATCCATTTGAATGACGGCCAGATTTAAGAGGCTGTCTTCTAAGGTTGATTGAAATAACCCAGAACAGCAAGGATTATATTCCAGTAGGGAGGCTGAAGATGCATCTCTATTCAGAATAAATGCCATTTCTTCCTAAGCACTCTTATCTATCCCTCACACATAGCCCTAAGATTCCTTCAAGCAGTGAAGTGCAGCTGCCAGGCAACTGAATACCTGAAGGCCTCTTGGCACCAAGCAGCCCCTCAAGCAAAATTTGTAGCTCATTTCCCTTTCTGACACACCTTTAAAAGTAGCCAGATGGAGGGTTTTGTCTCTAGATTCCTCATTTGGCTGGCAACTGGATAAAAGAACAAGTCTTCAAAGGAGACAAGTTGGTCACCCCCTCTTATAATAGCGTAGGAATAGTCAGCAACTTCCCTGAAAAGCCTAATGAACTGTCTCTTAGAAGGTTTTCTTCTCTTAGCATACCACCTCAATGCATCAGCAGGGCTCTGTGTGCTCTAAAATAACCTGGCCATGTGCCTGCCATGTCATTCCCTCTATAGGAGAGACTTGATTTTTCCATGGCAGCTTGCAGCAGATTTAAGAATGGAAATTTTTGCTGAATACAATATGGTCATGAATAACACAGGGAGTTTAATAACCTCTGTGTTATTTATTTTGCTCCTAGACTTAATACAGCCACTTTATCACATCCAAGGGTATCACCTCGCAAGGTATGTCAAACCTACTCACTTATTGCTCAATGTACAGTAAAGCCGTTTCCCTCATATTCTATGAGGTTATTCAAAATTGCTTTAAAATGCCTACTACTACAAGATGTTGAGGGGAAAGCCAACATCCTCTCTTTGCCCTTCTGTCTCCATTTGTCTGACTGACTGTCCTTTTGCACCTTCAGCGAAATTTCAGCAAGGCTTTTCATACATATCTTGTCTGAGAATTGTTTCTGTGAACTACAATCCTCAAGGCCATTACCAGAGGCAATTTTAAAGATACTGTGAGAGAGAAGGAAAAAGCAG
This sequence comes from Loriculus beryllinus, assembly GCA_039877255.1. Classification (NCBI taxonomy): domain Eukaryota; kingdom Metazoa; phylum Chordata; class Aves; order Psittaciformes; family Psittacidae; genus Loriculus; species Loriculus beryllinus. Next base: position 4,223 of record JBCJKH010057474.1, on the reverse strand, counting down.
ATCTTAAAAATACTCTCCTTTTGTAAATATAATTTCTGATGTCAAACTGTTACAACCAAATTGGCCCTTTCCATGTTCTTAGTTTAACATAAGTCACTTCACCCTCTGATGTTTTATGTCTTGCCCTCGTACTTTCCATTAATGTACAGAGACTTAGTAGCACCATGACAAAAGTATGGACTATGAAGTATAATTAGTTCAGATGAGCAGAGGAAGGTTAAAATAAATGGAGTTTACTGGTACTGAAATAATAAAGTTCAGAGAAAGCTGCAGCAGCATCCACATGCTTGAATATCAGAACTAGTTATATATCGTTTATGACAGCGACAGTCAAAGGAGCATAATTTTCAGCTGTTCAGAAACCAAGGGTACTTTCCCTTGCCCAGAACTGACGGAAATCATGCTGTTTGTCTTTCAAATCTTCATTATGGATTAAGAGATGCATTCTAGACAGGCAGAACAGAGAAATTTGACTCAAAATACCTATGCATAAATAAGCAACTCTGTAGGGTTGGCTTTGGAAATAATTTCCTCCCCAGTCTGTTGTTCCCAATTAACATCTCATCCTACAAGTCATGACAAAAGCCACTTACAGAGCGCATTGTTCCTCAAGCAGACTTCTAGGAGCCTTTCTAAGGAGTTTAGCTGCTTCCATGGTCATTCCGTGGCCAGGAACTTGGGTGCAGAAGGCACAAGAGGGCCATTTCCAGGAACAGGGGGACTACAGCATGAATTAGAAGATCCCGTGTGCATACCTCCCCTATTTGGTGACCAAAGAGTTGATGCCTCCAATGGAAAAGCTGCAGGGCTGAGGTGTGAACAGAGGCTTGGTTGAACCCAGACATGGTATTGATAAGAACTCTCACACTTATCTAAACGTCCGCCAAGCAGTAAATCTGAGGGGGGTTTGGAGTACACAGGAAGTGAGTACTGATTTCAGGATGACTTTAAATATTTGCATACCCTGAGGTAAATCAGTATCACTCTGCCCTCTCTGTGAAATATAACAATTCCCTAAGCAAACTTTATGAGCTTCTCCTATGCATTACAACAACCGTACAAGGCAGAATGTGAAAACTGTACTTAGGAAGGGATAATTCAGTCTGTTCTGTCTGCAGCTTATTCTACCAGTTCCAGTCCGAAGGATAAATAAAACCTTAAATACCCCATCAAGTCCCAGTGTGGTTCAAGAGGGCATCGACTTCCTTACTAACAAAGCCAGGGTACAGAGCCAACTTTATTCTCCCTACAGGGTCCTGAAAGAGGGTGGCAGCTGGCAGTGCAGTCCAGCCAACTCTCCATCCGACAAGTGAGAGAAGGAAAATTCCTATCAGGTCATCCAGCCAGTCTCGGAGTTCCTGCAGGATGGCTCCCTACAGCTAACTGAAGGGCTGTGCTCCAATTAGCACAGACCCTTTTGATGCTAGCCAGCCTGCAAAGCCATATGGCAGCTTCTCCTTGGCATTTTGGGCCTGGGTACCTGGTGCAGACCACAGTGTTTGTAATGCCCTGGTAAATGACTCTCAAGCTTTATTCCAAATGCTCTAGTCTCTCCCTGAACTGCAGTATAACTAGATCCAATCGTACTTTTGAACTCCACAGGGAAGAGATGCGGACAAATACCTCTGCAAAATACATAATCAGGAAAACAACGTATAAAACATAACTATAGGTGTAATATATGTATAGACACACAAACACTTTTCCTACTGCTCTCAGTGCACAAATATGAATAGGTTCAGATGATAAATCAATCTGAATGGCTAAAAGTAGCCACAGTAACCATTTACAGCTTCCACTGACTCCAATAGAAGGTACTGGCATGCTCAGAACAAGACTGAAAGCTAAAGCAGTATTTCACTTGGATGAATTTCTGTGTTTCAGATCTAGCAAATTGCATTTGAAGTTATTTTCACTAATAACATAAAATCACAATGTCTGTTATGATATAAATTTTCATTGCCCTTTTCTATTACAATACTGCAGAATTCAACACTGTACAGAATACCACCTTATTATACAACACTGGTATATATCAGTTTGACTAACACAGCCAATAATTGCTAAATATTTGATTTTGCAGAGAACAATCCACTATTGTGATGGATGTAAAATCTTTGCAATAATATGCTAGGTTGGAAGGGCCTCTTTGTACTATGTCCTCTAGCCAACCCACTCCAAATCACACTTTCCAAGGGTCTCTGGGGTGCAAGTAAGCAGTTCACTGCCCCTCTCCCTCTAATCTTGTTAGAAAGTAACCATGCCACTTGGAGAATGATCTTTGGAATTAACAGACTAGAACCAGGATGAGATGGGAGCAAGTAATCAGCATTTTCCAGTTCTCAAGGAGAAGAGAAAAACCGAACAGTTTGCCCTTTAAATCAGCTAATCTCTCCTTCCTCTTGGACTCTGGGAAAAAGATCAACCCAATAATCTAATAGCTAGTCCTGTTCTCATACCACGACCCCTTCGCAGCTACAGCCTCAGGCCTCTTGCTGTCAAAAATAGTCTAAAACCCATCAAATTATTCCATCATGATGTGACATATTCATCATTGCAAAGCTGGAATAATTCTTATTTCAAAAGACAACTGGGATTTCGTACTAGGAAAACAGGTAAACAGATTTAAATCGTTTTCTAAACAAAGAGCCAAATCCCCCAAGCAGTATTAGGAGATTCAGTTCTCATTCTACAGCTGTGCTTTGAGGTGCCGCAAGTAAGAATTTAGGCTCAAAACCTTTTCTTTTAGCTTTTGCCTTCTAGGGAAAGTTCCATGTTGAACCAAGCAAGCAAGGTGATAATTAAGTCATTTGCCTAGAGCTGTCAGGCTGGACAACAGACCACTTTCCTCACCTTTCTTACTCCCAGAGTAGAGTAGGTCAGTTTCAGCAACTTTAATATTTCTTCAAAGGAAATGAATATTTAGCTTATATGAAAGCAAAATTCATAGGTGTTCTTGCACAGCATTGTCATCACGGCTTTCATTTCCAAACAACGGAAAATTAGGCTAACCTTTAAATGCTCCTGCTTTGCTTGGCAGACAAAACAAACATGACAAAACATACACTTTAATTTTAGAAGTATCCAGGTCTGACATATGCCAATACTGACACGCTATTTTCCTGAGTCACCAACATGTGGCATCCTGCTGCTCTGGCTTTCACACATGGAGGCTGAGGGATGATGGAATGCGTCTGCTGGTGGCAGTAATAGTCTGGTACCCTTAGCAACATTTGGTGAACTGTGAACCTTTGCTTACATCAGGCCAGATCAATACAGCCATTATTAAGGGACATAAACAGAATAAAACATCGTCTCTATTGCATGAGTTAACTGCTGCAAGAGAAGAACATCCAACTCCTGAAGGGCAGACTCGCCAACCAAGCAAAGGCAATAATGTTTCCATAGACTACAAGACATAGGGGAGGATTAAATCTATTCCTTCTGAGCTTTAATTCTGCAGTGAGTACCCTTTTTGGGGGAAGTCATAAACCACCACAAATTCCCCAGCAGAAGACCAATACAAAGATGAAGGCGGATTATTTTCAAGAAATACAAAACAATACATCAGCTGAACTCGGAACAGAAAAAGATTTTTCTTGATGTACATCTGAGCAAACAACCTTTAAAGAGCGCTTTGCTAATGGGGTCTTTTCAGAGGTGACTACAATTCAGTAGGTCATAAACTGATTCCTCACTTGCCTTTAAACTTTGGAACTTTGAATTTAAGATATAATGAGACAGGACAGGATTCTATTTCAGAAGCTGCTTTTGAAATTCCAAACCTAAATGCAAGATATTCTTACAGTTAGAAAACAATCTTTTAGGGGACAGTGCATAAATAAAAACATTTAAAGCAACAATGTATTTAACTGAATGAAATGGTAGCATTTTAGCATTACATTTTCTGCTGTGTCATTGAGTAAAAGCATAAAAAACAGCGACCCCCCCATCACATTCTGTACATCAACACGTTAAAACGGTAAACCAGAACAAAATACCATGATGAAAGAGGGACCAAAGCTGTACTCACTTTACAAACTTTGCATGCAAATTATTTTGCTCCCTTTACAGCAACATTAAGTGCATCGTTCCCTTTTCCTCCCTGCTGCAAACTCTCTATGTTGTGTGCTCATAGAATCATAGATAGTTAGGGTTGGAAAGAACCTTAAGATCATCCAGTTCCAACCCCCCTGCCATAAGCAGGGACACCTCACACTAAA
>JBCJKH010057472.1:0-10269 GCA_039877255.1 Loriculus beryllinus | reverse complement strand
TTTCCCTGGACTGCTGCTTAATATACTTTTATTATTTGTTTTCCACATGTTGGTTCTTTTAATCTGTTCTTATTAAAGTCTTCCATGTTTCTGTAATATTGTCATTGTGTTTCTTTTGAAGGAGGCAAGTGTGTGTACTGAAAGATTAGATTATCCTGTTAAAAAAAGAGAGAGAGAGAGAGAAAAGGGAGAAAATGTCTTCAAAATGAAGTACATCAAAAGTAAAAGTAGGTGACAAATGTTAATATTTGCAAAGTGCTTCTGCTTTGATCCTGCATTTCTATTTTTTTAAGAGCTTGACAAATGTGTCCTGTGGTTTGGCTTCAAACCTCTTTGCTTAGTGCTTTACTTGACCCACAATCCATTTGATCTTCCACTTGTTTTTCCTTCTGTCCAGGAGGCTTCTGAACTCAATAAAAGACTAGTTCTTATCTTCCAGTTGCTGCTGTTCAGAGGCATCATTTTTTATTTTTGGTTGGATTAGGTTATTACATCTGTTTGCTTTAGCAGTTTCTAAAGAGATATTCATGTTGCTGATATTGTTTGGAATGGTTCCCTTCTCATGTCCATGTTATATCAGTTATATCAGATGAGAATCTGGATCGGCCAATTGATTCCGGCACTAGACGTGAGGAAGAGGTGGACGCTGGTGTGGCTGTCTTGGGTGGCAGGCTGCCACTTCATTTCTATCGCCCAGTTTCTAGGCATGCTGCCTCTAGTACCTGAGCTTACTATTATTTAATATGACAGACACAAGGGCACTGGGAAGGATTCCCCCAGGTATAATGATCCTATTGATCATCTCTGGTTTTCCTAAAGCTATTGAGCACTGCTCTGCATTCCCTCACCTGGAACCAGTATTTATAACTGGAAATGGCAGCTGGTCACAGCTGACTAAAATGCACATACTTCTACAGCCCCCAACACCCACCTTGCTCTGTCCCCTCTGATCCCAACCCTAGTATTGTCTGTTATGTGTCTCATGTCCTTCTTTCACTACACTGCTTACACAACCCCAGTATTGCCTGGCTCAGTAAGAGCTATCCCACTGCCCAACAGCTCGGGCAACCTGGAAGCTATTTCTGTGAATACTCAAGCTGGCCATAAAAGCCAACATTTGACTTACAGCCTTGTTTTTTTTGTAGCATCAGCTCCCCCATTTCCCTTAGAGACCTCCTCCTCCCAAAAAACCATAAACCACAACTGAGGGAAGCACAGAGGTGTGAGCTGCCATTTCAGCCAAGTAGTCCAGGCGGTGCAGCATCCTCCACAAACCACTTACCTTACAAGCCACTCCTCCAGCTCCAGGCACAGGGGCACCTCCCGTGTCTCGTCCTTAGGAGCTTCTTGCTGTCTTTAAAGGAATGGAGAATAAACCATAAAATTAAGGCAGTGATGCCAGCTTATGTGTAAAGCATCCCCCCAAACAAGTGTGCCCCCACAATATCGTTGCCCCAGGACGATGGGTGATAACAGTAAGGTTGATGTTATTCATGCTGCTACCAAGTTTCAGGACAGTATATCTGCCAGAGCTCCCATGTGTTATGCATCTGTTTTCTGGTGACATGTTTAGGATATCATTTGCATTGCAGATGTGTGGCTTCTCTGCATTGCACTCAACTTCTGTCCCCGGAGAAGGTACTGACACAGTGAGATTAATTCTACTGCTATTGCAAGAGGCATGCCTGTTTTGAATAAGTGTGAATGTGAGGAAAGAAGGGGAGCTCACTTCTAGGAACAACATTACAGTGCTTTGCTTAACTGGAGTGGCTAGGCAGGGTGTTATAACAGTAAAACAACCTTTGTGGATGCATTTCTTGTCTTTAATGGGAGTTGAAGATGTCAGCTCTCAGTCTGTTTCTCTCTCTTGCAGAATACATGCCATCATGTGAGTGAAGAAGGTATGCGGCAAAGCAGACTAGGGTTCAGATTTTCATGGATACAATTGCCTGACAATTAAAAAACCGAAAAAAAAAAAACCCCACATAAAAAATTCTAAGAATGAGGAAAACCGTGATGATGGCACTCAGAGATTCAGAAAGAGCCTAGCTAGGTAAACACTTCATCACCATAGCTGCCTTCTCTGTGTTTGACTATCCCTTTCCATTCACTCATTTTTCACACAGAGCTATTTCCTTTTGCTCTTACAAGCATATGAATCCTTCTTCTGGCAGCTTTGTATCTTCTAATACTTTACCCTTAATAAGGCACTCTGCCTTTCATGGGGTGGCAGAATGCTTTTCTCCTGGTGAGAAATAATTTGTTTTCTTAAAAAAGAAACGGCAGCAGGATTTTGCACCTTTCTTATTTCAAGGGATATCTGCAGCCAGATCAGCTATTACTTTCCAAAACTGTTTTCACAGGCATTTCCTGAAGACAGACTATCAGATAAAATGCTGACTTGAGCCTTTTCTTTATCCTCTTCGCAGGGTATTATTTTATTTCTCTTGTTTGTTTTTGCAGTTTCTTCTTCTGGGTCTTACTGAAAGCACTTTTCCAGTGAATCAGGAGATTCAGTGCCACTGGTGTGTCAAAGAAGCTGTGCATGTCTCTGCTGGATAAATCCCTGAGCTTGCTCCATGATCTAATTCCAAACTAAGTTAAACAATCATAATTAACAAATGAATTAGATTTAAAAGAACAACAAAAAAAAGAAGGCAGCCTTTGCAAGGATTACTCTGCTTGGGGGATGCCTTTGATGGGCAAAGGCTGCTGTAATGTCTCTTACTCCACCTCTCTGCCTATAGGAGCCCAAGTGGAAAGTAGAAATAACTAATGCTTGTGACTGTGTTGTGGATCAGGATGCCAGAAATATTGTCTATCTCCCTCTGAACAGGTTCAGTCAATCTTGAACTATTTGGGTGTTCCTGAGGCTGGAACTCTGCAGCTTTTCCACAACAGTTATCAGGAGCTGAATGAAAGAAGATGTAGTTAGTTATTCCTTAAGTACAGTGCTTCTTTTCTGGGGAAAAAACACTCAACAAAACAACCAAACCCATGCATAACAGAGGATGTAGACTATTATGTAATAATATTAATTGTTTTAATAATAATAAAGCTTATCCCCTTCCTTGTGGCCTTCTTTTATACCCTTTCCCTGCACTGTTATTGGGCTATACAAATTTCCTTTCATTTCCTGGAGAAATGACGAGGCATAATCTTCATGCCTGGACACCAGTGTGCATGGCAGTAATAGCTTTTTTTGCATGAAGATGGAATATGTCATTGCTAAAAGGGAAGGGTATACATGAGGTGGAGAGCAAGGTGTCCGGAAAAGCAGCTGCTGTAAGAAGCTCCTCTTTTCCTTGGCTGAAAAACCATTTTCTGTTTTTTGTCTGAACTTCAAGCTAATGGTAAATGCATCTTGTAGAAGACAAGAAATTCTGAATGGCACCTTAGCAGCTGGGATACAAGTGGGGGGATTCAATTCACTTAGCTGAAAGCTAGATGTTTAATTTCAGCTAATTGTCCAGATTAACTGATAGCCAGAGAGATTTCATGGCAGGGAGTGATTTAACCTAGTTTAGTCTGGGCACTTATGCTGGGATGAAACAGATCACCTTGAATGGCTGCCTATTTCCCGATATAAAAGACAGCGACTTTGCCTAGCTCTGTAATATCTGCATGGCTAAGAATCCATCCTCCAAATATTTCAGATTTCTTACACATTGCATGGCTTTAATTGATCATTTGTTCTTTAAACAGTTCTCACTGTTAAAAGAGGGAGAGTGCAGAAAGCTTATTCACGTACAGTGGGTATGACGGTGCATATATTGTGCTTCTCCAGAAGAGGCAGAAAAAAGTAGTGAGGAATGCAGAATAAGAAGAGGAGGAACCTTCATCTCTCCGAAGAGCATTCCAGAGTGATTATGTTGTGTGTGCCTGCACTTCTGCTCAGCACTAGTGTTTTAATAAACCTTCCATCTTTTTTTCCTTCTGCAACCAAATTGGCATCCTAAGAGTTCAATTTCTGTGTTACCTGCCCAGTGTCTATTACAGTCAGATCCAACCCTTGCCCTGTTCTCCTAGGTCTGGTTATAATGTTGCTTGTGTAGGTAAGCTAAGGAAGTACATGCATGGATTGACACCCTCCATGGACAAGAAATAACTATTTGGTGACTGAGATGCATTTCTGTGCCTCTGTGTGGTTATTTTGCTCCTCTGGGTCTCCCATTTCAGCCCAAGCATGGCACTACTTGGTGGGAAGTTTCCCAGCACTGTGCCTTAGACAGAGCTTGACCCAGGAGGAGCAATGCCAACCGAGGCCATCACAGAAGACCCCTAAAGCTGCTCCCATCTGCCTTGACTCCTCTCGACACCATTCAATACAGGGAAAATCTGTCTCTTTGCTTTTGCATTCACAGAAGCTTGAGTGGCTTTTTACTTTGGCATGAGCAGAACCAAGAAGCCTCCAGGGAGGATGGAGTAGCAGGAAGAAAAGTGCATGCAGCAGTTTGCGGAATGGAAACTTTCATAAGCTGGGGTGGTTCACTGTTGTTTTAACACCTGTCAAGGGTAGGAAATAATACCTTGACCCTTCCCTAGTGCTACTCAGACAGGTGCTGATACAGTGATGGATGTTACTTACACAGGGATAAGGGGGAGGCAGGAGGGGTGGCTTGTTCTTTTCAGAGAAACAAGTCAGGTAAAAGGTGCAGATTTAGCAGGTCTGCAAATGTTGGGCTAGAGCAGGGAAGCATAAGCATGACAGAAAGAGTGTTAGGCAAAGGCAAATGAATGCAGCTTAAAAATAAGTAAGCAAGCAGAGTTAAATCTAAAAGCCAAGACTTGAATGAACCTGACATTGAAACTGGAAGTTTGAACATGTATAGATATTTTACATGAACTATTTTCCATTGTAAGGAAGGAGGAAGGTGTCATTGCTGGGTTTGACCAGAACTGGCTTGCAGGGTTTGTAGCATTGTGAAGTGTTCAGGCAAGATTTGTAGCCTGCCTTGAAACAGGTAACACTGGAAATCATATGAGAACTTGTAGTGGATTTAGAGTTCCATTTTGGAGACACAAGACTTTTGGTCATGATCCAGCAAGACAAGTAGCTGTGTCTGACTTTAAAGTGTGTGAGTGGCTCTTGGATTTTCACGGGACTAATGCAGAGGCCCAGTGTTACACCAAGTGTTACAGAGATGGAGAGATACTCCATGAAAACCTTCCTTTGTGTAATCTTATTAGATAGCCACATGTCTGTGAAGCATCCAGAATGCGGTGAATGTCACCATCTTGTGAAATTTATTATCACCACGAGCTGCCTAAATTCATCCTTTTGCCCAATATGATACCACTAATGTGAGTTATGCAAGTAAACCTAGCGATTTTAGTTTAATATCAATCTCTCATGATAGTTTGCTACTGCTTTTAAACAATCAATTGGCAACCAGCAGGCCTAGCTGAACCTTGTGCATTATTTCAAGTACATGCACATTAGCATTAATCATCAACTGACGAAGGGAAATCTTAAAAGGGATGGGGAAAGAGATAATCTTCTGCCTGTCCCTTCTACTGAGTTTCTCTTTCTGTCTGATGACAGAGATAGTATCTCCCCCCAGATGAATGATGCAGGCAGTGCCCATCACCTGCAGGGCCACCTTTTATGATCTTGTTTTTCCTAAAGCCTAAATCTGCCAAAGGGGTGGCATTTAGGACAGAAAATCTGCCCTTGTGCCCATGGACTGGGGCCATACGATGCTGGGCTCCTCTGTGGCCTGGCCTTCCTTCAGGATCCCTCACCTTCCCTTTGCTACCTCCTCCTGGATTTGGAGCTGAGCAGTTCAAACCACCTTTGTTTGCTTAATTGGAGTTATATCAATTTTCTCTTCCAGTTGTCTTTACCTCTTCAGAAATGGGCAACCCAGCTCTGTTAAAGAGCAAGTAGTGGAGGCTGTAAGTGAGGATCCTGGGCAATCTGAAGCTTTTATTCAAGACTCCTGTAACTCCCTCTGGAAAATGGTCATCATGGCCCTTCTTTTGGTCATTAGTGCAGCAATAGCCAAAACTCAATTTGCCACACTCTCTGCTCTGCGCATGAGAGCTCTGGGAGTTTGTTATTCTGCCTTGCTTGGATCTCTCATGGTCTAAATGACAAAATAATATATTAAGAGGAAAATTAACCTTTTTTTTTTTTCCCCAGAATAAATGTTTTTGAAAAATTCCAGGGGTCCCTCTCTTTTTTAACTCATCTGATCCTACTGAGCCAGTGTTTTCTACTGAGAGCACTGAGGAGATTTTATTTCTGCTTTACTTCTCCCCTGTGTTCTCCCTCATTCCCCCATTTTCCCTCTTGCGTTATTACCTTAAGCAATGCCTTTTTGGAAAGCATGCTCTTTCTAGAGGTGCTTTGTTAAAAAGCAAAACAGAAACACAAAACCAACACTGAATAACAAACTTCCCCCAAATTCCCACAGAAACAAATAAAAAGACTTTGAAATTGGAAAGCACATGGTGCAGCTGAGCCCAGATGTTACAGCCCAGGTAAACCGCAGTTGTCCTCCAGTTGCTCTGCTGACTTGTTTTTCACCTTCCATTTGATACACTTCCATTGAACCCTAAGGTTTCCAGGCCCAAGTGCTAACGTCCAGAGACTAGCTAATTGGCAAGGAGAGATCAGAGTGTGTATAGAAATTGTGTTTCCTCTGCTTCCTCCCTCCATGTCTTGGTATCTAAAACGGCTTTTAAGGAAGATGGCAATAATGAGAATGGTGTATTAAAGACTACATATGCTCTGAAGTGTGTAGGCAAAGGGAAGCTGAGAAAGATCCCACTGAGCTGGAGGAACCAGCATCTACTAGAGTGAGGTTGGTTTTTTTCTCCTCAAAGACCAGGATCTGCTATACCTCTCCATCAGCCCTCATGAGCTTTCTGGGAAGAAAAAGGTGCCCCATCTGCATAGTGCCATGTGCCTTTAGCTGACCCTGAAATCTTTGTGCAAGCAGAGGACAGCTGAGCTCTCTTGCTCCAGGCAAGACCCTGAAACTCTCTCTTTCCCTGTAGCTTGACTCCAGCTAATTATTTTGTGGAGGGCACCATCAAAGTGACTGTGCTGCAAGAAAAAGCCTTCTTTGCACTGATTTCATGAAGAACAGGCAGATGGGAGTCAAGGGGAAAAAAACGTGTAGTTCTTCCTCGTTTCTTTTTAAGACTGTACACAGCTTTTAATGTTGCAGCCTCATCAAGCATTTGGAGACTGTGTTTATAGTCTTACCTTTGGAAGGACCCTAGGCCTAGTGGATTTATTGTATCATTGTTTCTAGAGGAATTTCTGTATTTTAAACTACCCTCTGGGCCCAGGACTATATAAAATGCTCAGACTCTTTCATTGTATTCCGGTGATTATGAATATGTATTAACTTTTTTAACATCCTGACACATCTGTGGTGTAGATATCACAGGATTGATCTCTTCTGACAGATACTCTTGGGTAAAGTAGCTCATGCAAGGATCAAGCAGCACATACAGTTTGCATGGAGGCAGTTGTATATGACCTTCTTTGCATTGTCCTACCAATGACCCCTTCTGTAATCAGGCAGAAATCATGCTCCTGAAGAGTGGGAGGTATTACCTCTTCCATGCTGGCCTGTTCCTGGGCCCCTGCTGCACAGACATTGCCAACAGTAACAAATTGCTCTGAGTTATGTGCAGAGGTTTAGTGATGTGGACTAGTTATTTATTAGAGAAGGAGCTGAGACACCAGCAAAGGGTGAAAGAGTGAATTAAAGTCCCAAATCAAATGAAATGAAGCTGCTTCATCTAGCAAGCTTCTCACAATGCTGAGCTCTCATTTCTCATTTCTGGATCACACCTTATTTATCCAGTGGGGGTTCACACGCAGAGGTTTGAAAGTAAAGCCCTTACAAATAAAGAAACGTCCCAAAGGGCAGAGGATAAAAATGACAGAGTTGGATTAAACTGTGGTTTCAGAGGTGGCAAATCAGTGTTTTATTGTTTCTTTAGTCACAGTTTTCTAGGCGCAAACCTGACTGAGATATTGATTGCCTCACTCGGAGGCACCTTTCAATTTGAAGATATGTGATAAAAATAAGGGACCTCCTCCCATGCACTTGAAAGAAGGCAGCTCCAGAAGAGTAGGGGCCCTGCCTGGTAAAAGCTGGGTCGATGGAGGCCACTGGAGCAGCGTTGATTGCCAAGAACAGAAAGCCAGGTTCTGTGTTTGTTTTGACTTGACAAAGAAACTTCTATGTTTAACACCATGGGTTTATAAAGTAGAAATATAAAAAATGGGAGAAGAGCTGTTTACGGTGACCCTTTAATGGCTGTACCCGTATGCAAGGCTGGGGCTGTGCATGCTTTCCACAGGGGCAACAGCTAAAAGACCCCTCACTGGTGAAATTGTTCATTCTGGGAAAAAAAAAAAAAAAAAAAGAAGAAAGAAAGAAAAGAAAACAGAGAAAAAAGAAAAGGATTTCAAAAATTGCTTTCTCTAAAATTTGAAATACTGGATTATCTATTGCTTTTCCTCTTTCTCTTTTCTTTTTCTCTCCTATTACCTCTTCTGCTGGAGAGTCCAACAAGTGAACTCTTTCAATTTCCCTCCTTTTGCCTCTCCCTGAGGATTCAACGTTTCCTTAGTTTTGGAAGCACACCGACCAGTTAAAGAAAAATAGGTGGATCCTGGGTATGTTTCACGCGCCAGAAAAGAAGTCCAGAGAAGAGGAAAGAAAACTTTTCCAAGTACTTCACAAGTACAGCCTCCAAAACCAGTTGAAAAGGAAATTTGCTGAGACCTGCAAAGTGCAAACGTTGAAAGTCCAGCTTGCCCCTGAACAGGCATTTCTGTTCTTTGGCCACCATGAACAGCAGGGCATAGGATGCTTCGCACTACATTGTGAACATACTGTGAAAATTTATGGGAAGCTGCAGTGTTTCCAGTCTAACATAATGGATTTTAATGCTTTTCTTTTTTTTTTTTATAGACAGCAGTAACAATGTGTCTAGATCCACCCAAAACCCCAAAGCCAAATCAGCTTTGGGATGGAATAGAGGAATTTCATTTTTCCTCACTTTCACTGCTGGGACAGACAGCCTTCCTCCCTTATGAGGTAATTTAATTTTCACATTATGCTTTATGGGATATCCTTTATTTACCTAATGCTTTCCTGTCGAGTCTTTTTAGACTATGAATCTTGTATATTTTATATACACAAAGGTGACTTTTCCTTCCTTTAATGACTGTGGCTTATCAGTGCAGGCAACCGATACTGAACTCATAAATATGTCACTCTTGGGTTTGTGACAGCCCCTTCTGCTTTGTAAGACTGTTCCTTGCTGCTTGCTCCTCCCTTTTGCTCACTGCATCCCTGTGGTCTGCTCGTCCCCTCAGCGCTGCTGAAATCACCATTGGCTGGTATAAATAAACCACTGATTTAAGCTATAGGTGAAAATCATTGTGAAAGGAGCACGCAGAGGAATGTAATGCAAGGTCGGTGGAGCCAGCGCCTTCCGACTCCAACTAAATGCTTCCTGTAAGTCAGTGCCAATTGTGCATCTTGTAAGAACATTTGAAAGCGGGAGCTTGAACTCTAAGGGACCCTCTCGCCTTGAAACCTGTTTCCTGTTTAACAAGATTTAACAAGTGCAACCAAACATGCGCCATCAGCAACAAAAGTCATTGTGAACAGCTCCAATGTGCAAAGGTGCTGGGTTTCCTCTTGGCCCCAAATGCCTGACTACCCCGCCAGCCCGTCATGGAGTGGCTGTGGTGAAGGGGCACAGTGCCCTGATGCCACAGGACTGGCATAAGCTCAGCCATTTTGCTGAAAGAAGTGGAAGGAAAGAGGGAAAAGGCAACCTTTTCCAAAGGGGTAAAAGCTTGTTGGGTGAAAGCCTTAAGGCTTGGTCTCATTCTCCCATGAGTTCTCTATGGAGGACGTGATTAACATGTATTCTGTGCTGTCTGCCTCTTCGGCTTGAAACACAGCCTTGCTGCTCGCAAGATGCCTCAAAAACATTCCCTGTGGTGCCTGGGGCAGGCTGTAGTCCAGGTTGAGCTCCCTGCCCAGGCGGAGAAGAGGCCCAAAGTCTATAAAGAGACCAACCAGCCCTTGGATATGCAGTCTATATGGGAAGACTAGTTGTGAGACTAGTTTAAGGAGTCCACAGGTTGTCTGCTTCTGGCTGTAAATAGAATAGGGACACTGAAAAATTGTTCTCTGTGGGTAGGCCCTGAGAATACAGTGCTGCTTCCTAGAGGGTTGTACAGTGGTAGAAGACATCCATTAGTGTGTATATATATGTGTA
>JBCJKH010057470.1:29403-43128 GCA_039877255.1 Loriculus beryllinus | reverse complement strand
TTGAAGCTCCTGTTGCTCCCAAGCTTTTGTAGGGGATGGGATCCACGAACCCCAGGCGAGAGGATTCCTGTTGACTGCACGGTGGGAGGCAGGGAGCTGCTTTAGAACACGTACACCCCTATTTTAACAGCCTCAACTCCTGCTGCTGCTCCAAGCTGCTCAGTAAATGCTGGAGGCATCGCAGCTGACACCCATCTCCAGCCAGGAGGATGTGTGCAGCTGGGGAACCAATGAAGGCACCTTCCCAGGGCCAGCAGCTCCTGTCCCGGGAGCACAGAGCTCCATCATGCAGCAGGGCACACAGTCCTGCCCTAGGATTGCTGTGCTGCTGGGCACAGCCCATACTCCAGCTCTTTCCACCTCCTCTCTGGGCTGGAGACCTGTGAGAGGCTGCAGGAAAGGTCTGTCCTGTCAGGAAGGACCCTGCTGTGTAGCTCCAGGGATCTCCTTAGATACTTGGACCAAGCAACTTGTCTCCAAAGCTCCCTCCTGTTGTTGATGGAGGTGCTCTGAACCAGCCTCTGGAGGACTCTCTGCCTCCACTGACTCTTTGCATCCTTTCTGGAGTCTCAAATGATGCTGTGCTGCCAGGGTCCCTGTTACAAAAGAGCATGGTCTGCACGAGGCAGGGGAGCTGCAGGGTGGAAGGACCCCAAATCCCTCCCCACCAGCCCATGGGGAAGCAGGAAGGCTGGGAACAGCAGCAAGCACGAGGCACCCACCCTGGCAGGCAGCATGGGCAACCTCATCCTCTCTAAGGAACATACACTTTGTACCCATCACCTTTGGAGCGTGGCACATTCTGCTGCTGCATTTGCCGTGGGGCTTCTGTCCCTCAGCAGGTCCCAACTGTCACACAATGAATGACACCAGGTTTCCCGAGTTTGGGTTTGATTTCCAAAAGTCCTTCTTTTTTCCCTGTCACTGTCTGTGCTGTCATCACTCACACAGCCTCAGTCCTGGAGCTGGACCCCATCACTTCAGCACTGTTCTAACTCGGAGCAAACCCCTCCCTTGTCATGGGGAAGGTGTGGATGGACAGGCAGGGAAAGCGAAAGAAGGAAAGAAAATGGCAATTAAAGACCCCAAAGTGCTTTGGAAACAGTGACCACAATGCTGCAGGCCACTGCCAGCTCCCGACGGGATGTGGTGTGAAACTGCCTGTGTCTGCTGCTGCACCTTTTGGGATCAGGCAGCCCAAAGTGCTTCAGAAAGTTAAGCCCAGCTGCAGACACCGGGACTACTCCTCTGAAGCAAACCCTGTGCAAGCTTCCCTTCAGCAATCTGCATGGGGAGCAGAAACTGCAGCAGAAAGAACATGCTCTTTATGTTACACTGGACACCACAACCCCCTTTGCAGGTCTGCCCTTCGCTAAGCCTGTGTTTAACTAAAGCTGCTCCTGACATTAAACCCGGGCTCTAACAGCGAGTGCCAACAGTGTCAGAGCCTGGGGGCTGAAGCAGAGCCCATTACAGCCAGTGCAGGTTTCCCATCACTTGGATGCTTTGCTTAGGGATGATGATGTTTCGGGTGCATTCCCCTGGGTCAGTTGTTCACCTCCAGTCACAAAGTGCCTTTACACTGAAATCCTGCTCTGAACATTGCTTGAGAAACACAGCACAGGGCTGACCATGCTACTGCCCCACTGTTACCTTCCCAGGAGACCTTTGGTGTTTCAAATGGGTTTGAGTGCTGCTTCCCAGCTGGGAGCCAAGGCCTGGGTCCTGAGCAGGGAGAACCCTTCCCAGGGCCAAACGCCAGGACAAACCAGTCAGGAGGCTGGGAGCAGGGCTCCTGGGCTCAGCTCTGGGAGGGCAGCCACAAGCAATAGCAACAGTCCATAAAAGAAGCAGAGACGGGATTTTGAGGTGCTCTTCCCACACAGCTGGGGTTTGCGGATGCTCAGACACGTCTCAGACCGTGCCTCAGTTTCCCCAAGTGTATTTCCCCTCCTGGGGGGACTGACTCACCCTCTCACGTATCCCCCTGCCTGTGCCCATCTCCCAAAGAGCATGGCCAAGGTAACACAGGCAGCAAACCCCAGGGAGATGCTTTCTGGGTGTCCCTGTCCCTGCCTTGTCCCCTTTTGCTCCCAGCTTCATCACAACAGAGCAAAGCCAGCACTTACGACTCGTAACTCAAAAATTAGCTCCTACCACTCCCAACGCAGTCTACAGCCTTCGTCTAACTCACTCAGATAGTAATTAGTTTTGTATTACTTTATGTAGTGATGCTAATACTGATTACAAGGACAGATAACTGGAGCAATAAATACAACCCTGGGCTGAAAAGTACCTTTCTTTTTATTGGTTAAAGCTGAAGTTAGTGAAATCAGACACAAATTGGTTTACGAGATGAGGCAGCTGCCTCCCGTTACTGGCTGCAGATTTCCAGCTTAATCCTACTTCTTCCCATGTGCATCCCTGAGAGGGAAGGAAAGAGCCTCAGCACCAAACTGGGCACTGGGCAGTGCCCGTGGGTGAACGGAAGCCAGCACAGCAGGAAACGGGCAGCTTTGGGAAGGGCAGCGTGTCCCTGGCAGCTCTCATCCTTCCCATGAAAACAGCCCCAAAGGGACCTGATGAGCTTTCAGGAAAATCAATGGCAGAATTGGCTTGGTTTCCTCCTTGCAGAAGCCTTACACGTGCACTGACTCCTGCTGCAGGAAGAGGTTGCTTCCTGCACGGTTGCAGGGATCACCGAGGAAGTGGATGTCAGCGCCATGAAACTTTGAGGAACGCAAAGAGGTTTTCACCAGTAACAGCTCAGCAGCGAGCACAGGGCATGACAAAAGGACAGGCTGGACAGACAGATAAGCAATGGCACCCTGGACCCCTCTGCCCATACTCTGCCTTTACTACAGCAGCCCAAACTCTCTGGCAGCTCTGTCCTTCTGCATGTGACAAGAGCATCCTTAGAGAGCATCAGTTGGCTCTGCTCCTCCACAGCCATCACGGGACCTGTCCTGGTTCTCACTGAGAAGACAACAAGGAGAGAAAGCTCCACACTCTGCCCAGCACTACATGCACAGCCAGGACAAGGGTGCTGCACCCCTATCTGGCCACTGCACCCCAAAACCAGCCACTCAACCCAGCCTCAGTACCACATTTGGGTTATGACCTGTAGGGAGCCAAGGCAAGGTGCAGAGTAAGTTAGGAGACCTTTGGCAGGGGATCAAG
This sequence comes from Loriculus beryllinus, assembly GCA_039877255.1. Taxonomy (NCBI): domain Eukaryota; kingdom Metazoa; phylum Chordata; class Aves; order Psittaciformes; family Psittacidae; genus Loriculus; species Loriculus beryllinus. The sequence continues at coordinate 39,948 of JBCJKH010057470.1, read as the reverse complement.
AGGCAGGCAGGGGCTTCTGCAAGGGCCTGGGATGGGGTGGGAAGGGGCTGTAGGGACAGCTCTCCCCTTGTTTCACACAGCCAAAACTACATCCAGGTCTCAAAGCCCCCCCAGCAGCCTGCACATCCCCCATGTGCTCTCAGCCGGGCATAAGCACCATCCTCCTGCCCAGTGGACCATCAGAGGATGCTGCAGCACCAATACCTTGGAGACAACTCCCTTCCCTCCATGAGAAGAGCTTTCCCAGCACCCAGCTGGAAGGAGAGCCACATAATGCCCCCCTCCAGCCCCATTTAACAGCCATCCCTCTCCCCACTTCTGCCTCGTGTGCTGGCCTGCCAGTGCCACTGCCAAGAGGGGCAGCAATAGCTTCTGCATCATCAGGGAAAGCTGCCTAAACCAGCAACCTCTCTCCCCTGCATCTCATTCCCTCCTCCCCTGGCACAGGATCTCTGTAGGGGATGGGAGAGATTCCACACATGGGATAGAGATGTGAATCCAGCGTGAATTAAACGTGAAGACACTGAACTGGGCGGTGCCTGGGCTGAAAGGCGTATTTGGGGATTGCATCTGGCAGCTGTGCTTACAGGAATGAGATGCTCAAACTCTGAAAGAGCTCTGCAGTGCTGAGCAAGTCAGCAGGCAAGGAGAGCTCTGCATGGCCAGCATGGGGCCTGGCAGGACCAGGTACCTGCAGGCAGCAGAGCTCCATTGGACACTGCAAACCAGTCAGCAGCCCTTGGAAAGGCAGCTCGGCAGAGGCAGGGCTTTAGCAGGGGCTTCCCACTGCCTGGGATGGGCTGGGGGTCACCAATGAAGCCACACACAGTGCTCAAACCCACCCCCATTTAAAGTTGGTCAGAAAGTTGGAGTGCTGCATCCACCAACCATAAGCAAGCAAAAGAAGTAGCAGCCGGGCACCACAGCATCCTTGGCACAGGAGGTGATAACTGTGTCCTTGGAAAACCCACCAATGCAGAGCGATGGGAGCATCACAGCTGATGAGGGATGTGCAGCCCCTGGGGAGCGGGTACCAACCGCCCTGGTCCCCAGGCCCTCTGTGCACCCCAGGGCAGGGCAGAGGGGAGGCTGGTGGGGCTGGGGGACAAGGGCCAGCCCCACACACTGCTCGGCCATGCTGCTGCCGTGGCTCATGCTGGGAGCCCCGTTTTGGGGTTCCTGGTCCATGCTGGTGGCCGCCGGGTGCTTTGTCCATCGTAGCGCATGCGCACGCCCCGCGCATCCTCCCGCACACAATGGGCTTCTCCTGCGCGCTCACTTGCGGCTCTGGATCCTTCCCACCCCTCCTCATCCGCACAGCTCTTGCATTTCTTTGCTTTCCCCCCCCCATCAAATGACAACCTTCCCATCCCTTCTCTCCATGCAATTAAAGCAGCTCTGTACTTTCAGGCGTTTCTGCCTGGGGGCGGCAGAAATACTCTGAGGGTGCAAAGCCAAAAGGCTTCAGCTGCTGAAACTTCAGCACTAGGGCAGTGACAGGAGAGAGCATTGTCAGCAGGAGAAAGGGAAAAATAATCTACATAAAGCATCCAGGATGAGAGCCCAGCTGCTAATTGCTCCTACACTAAGAAGCCTCCATTCCCCTCCTATTTATAGCTTCTTTTTCTTTCTTTCTTGCTTCCAGGCAGCATCACAATTAACCCCACAATCTAGAGCATCCTCTTGCAATTACTTTTCTTCCTTGCCTCAGTGACTGGGGAAAAAAAAAAAAGCCACCAAAGACAACCTCCCTGCCTGCCTCCCCCCAGTGATCTTAAAGAAGTCAAATAGAGTTTTATTTCCACTTGCAAGCGATGGCTTTCGTGTCACACCTTTCCCCCTCCTCAGCCTCACTCCTCACTCAATGCAGGGACTGGGACAGCAAAGACAAGCATCAAAATCCAGTAATAAAGAGAAAAGGCGGAGGGGGGGAGAGGGAGATGAATAAGATGCTTCTTTCTCCCACCAGCCTGTCACCAATGGAACATCGAGGGACATTTAAATGTCACCAAAACCCAGCAAAGCGACCCCCGCATGAGGAGCTGGGGCGGACGAGGCGGCAGGAGGGGCCATCACCGTGCACTCAGGGCTGGTCCCTGCGGGGACCCGGTACAGGCAGCCCCGAACTCTGCCGAGCCCGGTGGCGGGAGGGGGGGAGCTGCAACTTTCCCTGTAAGTGAAGCAGCAGATGGGGACCCGTCACCCCGGGGTGCCCCAATACCCCCCGGGGCGGCCCCTTCCTTCTCCCTGCGGTCGGGGTCCGGTGTCCTGAGCCCCCCATCCCGCTGCCCCCATCCAGCCCGTGTCTGACCAAATTGGGGTGCGGGTGGAATGCGGGGGGTGGGGGGATCCTCACCCCTGTTTTCTTTTGTGCTGTTGAGGTTTAATAGAAAATGGCGTTGGGAAAAATAGGGAGGGAAAGGGGGAAGGATGGGAAAAGCAAGAGAGAGACCTACTTGGGTGAGTTCGGTGCCCATGAGGATGAGGAGGCAGAGGGTCAGGAGCTTGCTTGCCGGTTGCATGGCGCGCACCCCGTCCTAGGCAGCTCGCATGCAGATCAGCGCCGGCGAGCCCGAGCCGCCTCCCGCCGGCAGCGGGGCTTGCTTCCCACCGGGAAAAACACGGGGGGAAAAAAGGCAACAAAACGCAACGAAACCCAGAGCCCGGCCGGTTTTCCAGGCGGCTCTCAGCACCCCCAGGAAGCAGCGCAAGGAATCGGCTCAGCAGAGCCTGCACTTTGCATATTTATTGGGATCCCGGTTCGCTGCTCTCGGCGCTGGCTCCCGGCTGGAATGATGATTTGTTTGTTTTTCAATGGCTCCCCTGATTGAAAACCATTCGCGAGGAGAAAGGCAGCGGAGCGGGAGGCGATAATCGCGGCTATCGCCAAAAGTTTGCCTGGAAAAGGGGGGTGATGGGGAGAGGACAGGGATTTAAAAAAATAAAGGAATTGGTAGGGCTGGCTGCGAGCAGGGGCTGGCTGGGGAACAGGATGTGACATCAACTGAGGCGGGGGAAATTTAACTAACCACGGCAAAGGGAGAGGGGGGAAACCAGCCCCGGCAGCGGGGGGATGCTGCGGAGACCCCTTCCCAGCCCGGGGTCATGGACCTGCGGAGCATCCCCCGCTCTCCGGGGTGCCCAGGGGCAGGGGGGTGCAGAAGGACCCCGTCCCCCCTCCTCCAAAGCACCAACTCTCCGAACAAAGCTGCCTTCGCAGACCCACCCAGCGGAGAGCTCTGAGCAGCACCCTCTGTAATACTCAGCCGTCAATTAACTAAAGGCAGTGACAGCCCTTAATTAAATCATTTAATTAAAGGTGAGCACCCCCTCGCTTTGCAGGACCCTCTCTTGCACACAGTCCCAGCATCCAATAAAAGGTTCAGCTGGTGCAGGGGGGAGCTGCAGGCAGAGCCCACCTGTGGCTGTGACACCCCCCAGATCCATGGGGACCCCCCATTTCTCTCTTCCACACACTCCAGTACTTCCCACACCAGGGTTTTTCCAGGATCTCACAAGTAGTGTGAAGTCTCGGTATGTGGCAATGCAGGTGAATAGCATCATCTCTCTTTTCCAGAGGTGAGAAATGTGATGCAGACCTTCTCTTAATATTATTGAATGATTTAATAGAAATCACTTGCCACAGGCCCACCATTGGCAGAGCCCCACAAGAGGTTTTCTCCCCTTGATTACTCATTGCAAAGGGTTTCTTCTGGTGTCCTCTGGTACAGCGTGTTATTCCCAGCGTGAACATGGGGTCTTTGCCTTTCCCAAGTCCCAGCATCACAGATTGCAGCATTCAGCAGAAACTGGGAAATCTGCAGCTCGGTGTCTGAGGCTCAGTGGGGACAAACAGCTGAAAACAAACTGGATAAAGACTTCTGGATGTTGCCATCAGCAAACGTCCAAGGGGAGGTTGTTCCGGACCTCCTGAGAGTGAGTTTAGCAGCATCCTGCAGCTTCTAGGGAGGGCATCAACACATCAGTTCAATGAGAGCTCAGACAGAGGCAGTTCTGAGAGCAGTCATGGGAAAACTGCGTCTCTGATCACCCCATATAGAGCTCTCTTTAATATACTTCCCTCAGCACCTCCCTTTAAGGTCAATGCTTTATAGCCCATAAAAGCTGAGGACCTTTAAAAAGCATTAAGCTCCCCTTGACTTTATCAAGAGCAGTGGGATGAGGCCAAAAGCATCCATTGTATGACAGGGTTTGAACATGTCCTCCCCTGATGCCTTAGGTGGTTTAGTTAGCTTTTTATTTTTACCACAGGCAGCACCCAGCCCTGGCAGGGATCAGAGAGGGACAAAAAAATTCCTTCAAGCCAAGGGAAGGAGGGAGGATGAGTGACTTATATGTGGCTGTATTTCCCTGCTGGGTGCGCTGCTGAAAGTGCCTTCAAAACCCTCCTGAGCAGGTTCCCATCAACCCTGTGAAACGTGGTCGATGCAGGTCAGGATGCTCCATGCGAGGACCTGGAGCTCACGGGGCTTGAAATAGAATCATTCATGTTAGAAAAGACCTTTAAGATCATCCAGCCTGACCGCTAATGCTGCCAAGTCCACCACTGAGATCCGAGAGATGCAGAACAGCAACAAGAACTTCTTTCACACAGAGATTTTTAAGGATGAGATGAGCTTCACCTTAAGTTGCTGTGACCATGGATGGTGACTCCAGTTTGGGTGTCCCAGATCTCAGAATAGAAGAGCCCCTCCTTTGATTTCCACAGTGGTACGAGATAAGGCTCTGAAACAGCAACTTTTCCAAGTCAGCAACAGCACATCCCCAAAGGGGAATCGCTTTTCTCCCTGCTTTGCTTTTATACACATCTGGCTCCATTGGCCTCATGGCAAGAATCACAGCTTTCACCTGGGTAAATGGCAAAAGCATCAGCTGTGCAATTTATTCTCATTTATTCCCCTTTTGAAACCTTTATAATTAATATCAAGACCCTTGTTATTGAACTTGGGCTCCAAAGTGTGAAGCCCTGTAGAGCCCTTCCTCTGGGAAAGAAACCTACAGAGCTCCATTTCCAGGATGTAAAATCACAGAAACCCAGAGAAATAAAAGGGAAAAAACCACTCAGTGTGACACAGCAGAACCTGGGAACACATCCTGCATCTTTGCATGCCCACAGTGTCTTATCCAGGCCTTGAAAAATACTTCCACCAGCTTGGAAAGGGTTCAAGGGCTGGAGAACCTGCCCATGGAGGGCAGCTAAAGGGGGTCCAGCTCTTCCACCAGCAAAAGGGCTGGAGGAGGCTGCCCAGGGAAGGTTTCTGCACAGGAAGTATCTTTCCTCTCATTAAAAGAAGTTGAATCAGGAGTCCATGGTTTAGAGTAGAAATAGGACCTGTTTTTTCCCTCAGGGGAAGATAATCAGACTGTGAAATAACTGAGCTGAAGGCACGGTGCCCTTTGCATTGCTTGGCATAGTTAAATCAGAGCCAAGAGCCTTTCCGGAATATGCATCCTGACTCCTCCAGAAATTACAGGCAAGATGTCTTCAATGAAGCTCTGCTGTGTGGTGCAGGAGAGGAGGTCAAAACACTTCTGGTTTCTCTTCTTGATTGACAAGGTCTGAATTAGGCCAGAGCTCTGCTTTCCAGAGCAGCCCGCTGCTGGGATGCAGGGCTGCCTTCAGTGCGTGAGCATCACAGAGGCAGGGCATGGCAGGGGACATCAGGGGATGGCAGGGGATGTTTGGGACCCCTTTCCTCTGTGCTGAGAACTGGAGGCATCTGCAGAGGTGTGACATGGGCAGCTGGATGCTTCTGTGCACTGGGGAGATGGGCACATGGTTCCCTCTTTAGGTCTCAACTGAGGATGCTAATGCAGCTGGCAGCCAATTTGCTCCTACCTGACCCTGCTTCCCCCAGGATGGGTTTTGGGTGATTCAGTACATTCAGAGAGGACCTCACACAACCCCATCCACTGTGTCCCCTGCACAGGAAAATTAAGGGATGGTGGCCAGATGGTGGCCCTTACTTCACACAGTCAAGTTCTTGCTGCCCTTTACTAGGATCCAGATTTAAAGAGAGCATGGTGATGGTCTCCCTCCTGCCTCCACAATCTCCTCTCTCCTGCCACCTTTCTGCAAACCCCTCACAGAGCCAAGCACTGCTCTGCTGGGCTGGAACTGGATGAGCTTTAAGGCCTCTTCCAACCCAAACCAGTCTGAGATTCTGTGATCCTCCACAAAACCCCCTCCACTCTCTGTGGGAGAAGGACTGTGTTACCCAGTGGTAAACACCCAAATTGAGCATTACAATTGGTCTTCACTGGACAACAACTCCAACAAACATGAACCCCAAGGAGACTCCTTCACGGACTCATTTAGGGATACCCATTTGTAAAACCCTTCTGTCTCCTCCCCTTTTCTCCTGTAGAAGATCCAGATGGATCATAGAATAGTTAGGGTTGGAAAGGACCTGAAGATCATCTTGTCCCCTCCTGAGGCTGCTGGCTCAGCTGACACTTTCATGGTAGGTCCTTCAAGGGCAAGATAGACCCAAACTATTGATTCCTTTATCAGAAGGGGGAGAGATGCCAGGCACAAGCATCGCTGTCACAGGGTGTGTGACAGGACTCACTGCACAGTGACAGGTTCGATGCATCTGATACTCAAGGAGCAGGCAACCTATCCTCAGAGGAAATCATTCCTGTGTGATCCTCCCAAACAACCCATTGAGCACAGACAGAATCGGTGATGGATGCAGCCGGGATACCACCATGACTGCCAAGTGTAACAGGTTTTCCTCTTATCTCCTTTTAGGAATTGCCTCAATCCCAGCTACAAACACTGGGGGTGAATTTCTCCATTGGTTTTACTGGTATGAACCCAAATGAAAGCAAAAACCTGGTGTTTCCTAGAAAACTGGCCTGCTTTAGCAGGAGATGCTAACAGAGACACCTGACCAAAGCTGTATATCCAGCCTGCCTGTGGGCACTTAATGTCCTTTTCCTTCCCTTACAAAGTGGAAATACTCTTGGAAAATACCCCTATTTATGACACGTCTATACGGCATGTATTCCAAAGTGGCTCTGGGCCATGATCAGGCAGTGCTGTGCTCCAAACAGTAAATCTAAATTAACACACTTCCTCCTGTTCCATTACCAACTGCTGCAGCATCCCTGGCAGGGATGCGGGCTCAGCTCTGCTCCCTGTTCAGGGGGAAAGGCACCCCATTGCCATAACTGCTCCTGAGGACTGGATTCCAGCCCACAGCATCTTCCTGCTCTGTCAGCTCAGCCCCTCCTGGCACATCCCCTCCTTACCTTCACCACCCGCAGGAAAGCCTCTACGGATGTGCAGAGCACACTGGTCATGAGCATGGCATGGAAAAGTCATGGATTAGCCAAGCCAGAAAGGTGACACTGGAAAAGCTGCCTTGGTGTCTACCCATGCAAGTTGCATTGATTTGTCTCCTTCTCTGAGGCTCTCATCTCTTGGGCAGTGTGGTTTGGAGTCAGACAAGGCTACTACCCATGGATTTTCACCCACTGCATCAGCACCGAGAATGCAAAGGGCAGAGGGGATAGGAATGAAAGGCAAGCTGCATGTGTGCATCTGAAAACATGGCATGTTTGTTTGAAAGAAAACATCTTTAATTCTTTGCAGGTCCTCACCTTCCTGCTCAGCAGTGGGTTGAGGAGCAGACAACGACGGACTTCAATTCATCCACTAATACTTCAGGGAGACCAAGTGAGAACAGGTCAGAAACCAGTGGTGTGCATGAGGAATGGTAAGAACCAGTCTTTTCCATCAGAGCAAAGAATTAGCACAGCCGCTGGAAACACAGAGAAGTGCAGGAGACAAACAGCAGGAAGGGAACTGGAAAAGACAGAGCCAAAGGAAAGGTGGAAGAACAGGCCAGTGGTGGAAGGAAAACCAGACCCATCCAGGGTGATATTCTGTAATGTTTGCTGCTTGTCTCTTTGCGTGCTGCACTGAATCAGTGCATGGTTGAGGTGAGGACGGGTGATGGATGCAGCTCTGGTGGCATCCAGCCTTGTGGTTCCATTTCTGTGAGACACCGAGTCCTTTCCTTGCTGCCCCATGAAGTCTCAGATGACCCCAAGGCACAGTCTGCTGCCGTCAGCTGCAATGCCCCATGCAGGAACAGAACTATTACAGTCTTCTCTCCATCACTTACCTTGAACTCCCTCATCCCGCTGCAGGCAGCATGTGGATATCCTGCCTTTGTGTGTACTGACTTCCCAGAGCCTATACAGGTGTAGTCTGCATTGCCCGATGGTTGCACAGCCAGTTGCATTAGCAGCATTGTGTTTTCTTTTGCTTTCTGGTATAGGGGTATTTTTTCCCCCATCAAATGTTCCAGTCTAGGCTTCACAGTTGGGAATTGCTGCTTTTAAAGAGCAGAATGAGGCCTTTCCTGGCCTTTTCAGTGCCCAAATAATTCAAGGACCTGAGGAAGAGATAACACCCCCCCCCCCCCCCAACCTGGCAAACTGGGTGCAAGAGCAGAGTTTTCTGCAAGCATTACCTTCCTTCCTGGCACTGGAAAGTGGCTTTTGCACTGCATATATTCTCTTAGAAAGAAAGCAAATGCCACATTAGCAGATCCTAAGGGGCTTGCAGGCTTCCCAGCAGCCCTGAACTCACACAAGGATCAATGCTTTGTGATAACAAACTCATCTTCCCTTCATGCCAGGCAAAACTTCCAGCATATTCCTGGTTTTCTGACACTTGCAAGGAAGCCACATTTCATACCCTCTTTTGCTACCAATAAACGGGGTCAAGGAAGATAACAACCACCATCAGAGGCTCAAGGGGAGATCGTCTGTTGCAGTTCTGCAGCCTGATCTCTTTTAAAACAGCACTAAATTGTGCAATCCTTGCTTGGGAGAGATTTCAGCCGGAAAAAAATATAGCTGGAAAAGGTGAAAGTCAAGTCATTCTGCAGGGTTTACCTCTTTCATTTTAATTCTGGTACACAGCTACCCGGCCATCTGACTGGTTTATGGCTTTGGTGTGCTCCATGGTATTTCTGGAGGGCAGCTATTACATGGAAAGCAGAATTTGCTCTCAGATGTTTTGCAGCCACTGGAAAGATGCAAAAAGCTTCAGACCAGAAAAAAAAACCCAACCAAAGAAAAAAGGCTAAAATATAAAAATCATTAAAAGGAAAATCAATAAATTCCTGAATTTCCAGCAGGAATTTCAGCTCATAGGGAAGGAAGTGCAGACAACAGCTTATGTTGCTAAAAATCCCCGTTTGCACTGTTTTGGGTTCAGCGTTTTAGCCAACTGCTAAGAACTTTAGAGTAAATCTCAGCATTTCCCAGGGCCCAGATTGCAGATTGGACCATATACCCTGAAATGTTTTTATTTAATTTGAGTCCACATTATGCTGCCTACATATGGTGACACACACATTTCATTTTATGTAGCAGATGCTGCTTTGCTATTGAGAATGTAATATACTGAGTACATTATAGTATCATTTGGTGTAGGGTAACTGCAGTGTTTTTTAACTCTGATTAGCCTTAATTTTAAACCTGATTTCCTAGGGAAATGAGGCCTGTGACATCCCGCTCATGCATGCTGGTGCATGCTGCGCATCCCTTCGCTTGTCCATCACCCTCCTATTTCTTTAGAGCTTGGGGGCCAATTTCAATGCAGTAAGGGAAAAACTCAGTTTGCTTCCCCTCACACTGCACAAAATGACTTTATGTGGGAGATTAACTTCATGATACAAGTTCATGAGTCCTGGGAAACCAAGCTGACACAGCATTTTCCCCTGGACCATGAGCACTGCCGAAAATCAGAGAGATAAGGGCAGTAAGGCTGGATCTCAGCAGCCCCTGGGAAGAGACATCACTCAGGCTGAATTGTGCTGCTCTACACAGGGACAAAAGCTCATCTCAGCTTTAATTACAAGCTGATTAAAGTCTATAAGTGATTCCAGCTTTGCTGACCTCCCTGCTAGCTCACCCTGTGGTACCCAGTTTGATCCGCAGAGACCAGCAGTGGTAGTGTTGCATCAGAGTGGTCCCAAGTCCTGGCATTGAGGGAGTGATGCTTGGCCAGAGCTCTGGGATCTAGGATCCTGCTGACTGCATCCCACCCACCTGCTCTTGTTTGCAAATGATTTCCACAGACTCAGCAGAGCTCTGTCAGGAGGCAGCAGGGCTCAGCTGTGCCTGAAACCAGCAGCACTGGGAAAGCCAGGGGACGTTTGCCTGCAGCTGATGCTGATGGAGCTCTGCTCTCCTCTGACATTTCTCTGCTAAATATCATGAGACAATAAACAGCAGAATAACTGCATGCCCGTGCCCACCATTCAGCTGGCACAAACAGAGAGGAGGAGCCACAGAGATGCTCCCAGGGCTGGAGCATCCTTGCTCTGGAGCCAGGCTGAGAGAGCTGGGCTGGTTCAGCCTGGGCAAGAGAAGGCTCCTGAAGGGGAGACCTTAGAGCAGCTCCAGTGCCCAAAGTGGCTCCAAGAAACCTGGAGAGGGGCTTTGGACAAGGGCCTGTAGGGACAGGCCAAGGGGAATGGCTTTAACCTGCCCGAGGGG
>JBCJKH010057470.1:0-29303 GCA_039877255.1 Loriculus beryllinus | reverse complement strand
AGAGAAGCTGTGGCTGCCCCATCCCTGGCAGTGTTCAAGGCCAGGTTGGACACAGGGGCTTGGAGCATCCTGCTCTACTGGAAGCTCTGCCAGCAAGGGAGCAGGTCTGCAGAGGACAAGAGCCGGCAGTGCCACCGCACTCACCATGCAGGGACCCCACTGCCCCGGGCTGCTGAGACCTCATCCCTCCCATCAGCTGTGCCCACCGCAGTTGAGGTGATGCCTGGGCTGATGCATGGCAGAGCCAACACCCTGAATCCATGATCCCTGCCACATACACTGCAGACTGCCATAAACAGCACTTAGTGATGCATAATATATGAAAATGGCTCATGCTGAGCTTTTAAATACAGAAGAATATTTTTTTCCTCTTAATACTATTACAACATTCTCCTGCAGCTATGGAAGCACCATCATAAATATTTAAAATGGAGTTTATAAGACCCAATCTGTGTAGATTGAATCTTGATGGCCACCAACCCCTCTGACCTTTAGATTTAGGGTACAGTGTGCATAAGCCAGCCTTATTAACCTATACATCACAGGCTAGCCTGAGCTGGGGGTGCTCAGGCAAATTAGGGCCCTGGTGCCTTCATTCAGATTGCTCCAGCAGACCCACTGCAGTTGAATGCTTCAATCAGAGCCCATCAGGGATTTTCAAATCCTCTGTCCATGCTTCCCAGCTGGTATTTCCTTTTGTTTCCTTTCGTGAGGTCTCTGACTCACACTCAGTGTTTTCACATTGGAGCCCCACGTTCCCTCTGCTCATTCAGCTCTTCAACCTCCTGCTTTTCTCCTCAAAACTCTGCCCAAGACAGAGCTGAACCCACCCTGGAGAAGGATGCAAAGTAGGAGCTTGGTACCTGTGTTGGGAGACGATGCTGAAGCTGGGAGGACAAAGGCAGGAGTCAGGACTGGACCTCCAGCTGGGTCCATCTCAGAGGCACAGCAGAGGGGATGCACAGCATCCATGTGTTTGTGGGGTTTGGGTGTTTTAGAGTAAGGCAGGAGCCTCTCACAAGCTCAAAGGCCCTTCAGATCTATTTGTAGGCAGGCGTCTGAAACACTCTGATCTATTTGCATATTTAAAAATAAGAGAGAGGCGAGAAGATAAAAGAGAAGAGTCTGCGCATGGCAAGCACTGACCTGCAGAACCCAGCGCTCACAGGGAGCATCCAATGAAAGGAAGGTGGCACCCAATGAATTCCAACTCAAGCTACTGGAAAAGGCAAAACCCATGAATTTTTAAATCCATTTTTGTTTGTTCTTGGCCTGCTCCTGCCCTTTTCTTGTTTTTCCTGATACTTTTTTGTTGTTCTTCCCACCAAAGCACCCGGCTTGTGCTGCCTCACAGGCAGGGCTGGGGATGCAGGTTTTTGGCTGTTTTTGCTCTAGCTGGACCACGTGTGTCAGGCCCCATGTCTTCAATAACCCAGCACAGATGAGAAAGGCTCAAGTGCTGTTTAAAGCTTACTGGGGTTGGTAACAAGTGCTTGTGGCTCAGTTTGGACAGTCACATGCAGAACGCATTTGCAGCATGATGCCCCTTCCAGGAGAGGTGCCACAGAGGATGCTCACAGCCAAGCTCTTATGTGTGCTGCCACATTTCCAAATTGCCAAGTGCAGTTTTCCCATCCACCAGTGACCAGTGACAATCAAGGGCAAATGTGCTTTTATTGCTCTTCTGGTGATGGGTTTCCCATGATTCACATCCACTTCTGCCTGGCGTTCCTATTCCTCTGCCATGGGGCTGGATTAATTGTGCTGCTAACGAGTGTCTACCAGGTGTGCCTTACAAATTATCCATGGGAGCTGGACATGACTTCTCTGACTCTGCCAGCTTTGTTAGCTGGAACTGATCCTGCTGCTACATTAGCTGGAAAATAAACAAAACCACAGCCAAGCTGGCTGCGAGCCCATTCCAGGAACCTGCTGGAAAAGGCGGAAGGGCCAATACTGCAATTAATAGCTCCACAGGGGTGTTTTGAGAAGTGCTTCAGTGTCTTCACTTTGCTCTACCCCTTTGCAATGCCATCAGTGCTTCCTTTCAGACTGAGCCAAAAGCTGCTACAGATAATCCCTTGCGCTCCCCAGCTTGCTCCCCATGGAGACCCACCAGCATCCTGCCTTTCCTCCAGGACTGCTTGGAGGGGTGCAGGGACAGCTGTCTCCACTCTTTCCATCTTGGTTCCTTGTAAAGATACTGGATCAGAGAAGCCTTTTGCCATTCTGGGCTCCAACCATGTCCCCCTTCATAGACAACCAGGCAGCAGCTATAGGTGCTCCTGGGCAGCCAGGGCTTGAGCAACCCTGGAGCCTTTAACGTGGTTCTTCCTCGATCTAACCCATTTCGTGCAAGTCCAAGGTAACATCCTCAAAACCTCTCTCCTCCTCTCGAAGTCGGATGGTGCCAGAGCTCCTGGGGGTGGAGCTGGCACCGAGGCAAGGCGCTGCTTCTCCTGCTTTCCCCAGGAAACCCTCCCGCCTGCCAAATCATCCATTGATGCTTCCTGCAGCCCAGGGAGCCAGGAAGAGAGGCTGTAATCATCCTTCTGTGTGTAAATAGTGGGGAGCTGTTCAGGTGGGAAGAGCTGTGCAGGTCACAGAAGGTCTTAGAGGGTGTAAGGAGGATTAAGCAAGGCGAATGGCTGTAGGATGTACAGAACTGTGTGCTGGCTTCCATGGGTTGAAATTGCTGGGGTCCAGCTCTCTTCTGGGGTCAAAAAGACAAAGAAAAGATGTGAATAGGTGGAACCAGAACTATTTATGTCTCTGAAGGATCCGTCCTTCTCATGGCTCCTTTGGGATCCTCTTTAATAAACTTTGCAGATGAAAACATTTCCTCAGAGCCATCCAAGGGGGTACCCTGGGGAATCTTTGGCACATGAGGATTCGGGAATGGTCTCGCTGCTTTGTTCCCTCCTGTATTCAGCAATCTTGTCTCCTATTTCAGTGGTTTTTACAGGCTTCCTTTCATCATATCACTGCCTCTGAGCCTGATGGTCTCCACAGCAGGAAGGGAGCCCTGGGAATCGCATTGGCCCCTGGGGATTCCTCCATCCCCTCCTGCTGACCCCAGGCTTGTGCTTTCTGTCCTCCAGCTCCCTGGTTTCCAGCACTGCCTGGGAAAGGGCAAGGAGCTGATGGAGTTAAGCCATTTGCTGGACGGGCTAAGGTCACACACCTCAGTAAATCAAACCTTTGTGGGTATTTAACTGGCAGCTGCTTGTGGGCACTCAGCACATTAGCAAAGATGCTGCCATTTATTGTGCAATCATCATTTTACACCCTCTCCTTTGCTTCCCCTCACTCCACAATAACCAAAATGGAGCAATAAATATCCAGGCTGTGGGGAACAAATAATCCCTGAGCCTGACCTGCTCACTGCTGGAGCATAGGGGTTTGGAGGGGGTGAATGGCACAGGGACACCCCAGACCTCTGTTGTGATCCAAGGTGGGACCTGGAGGGAAAGGGAGAATTCGAAGCAATCCCAGCCAAGCTCCAGTTTGAAACTGGTCCTGCCTCCCTTCTTTATCCTCAGGGAGAAGAAAGAGCCAAGTCCATGGCGGGGGGGAGCTGAACTGCTGTTTCTGCTGCCTCATAGGGACTCCAATAGCCGTAGTTTTAAAACTTAAATGCTTGCATCCAGTTGTGTTTGCACTGTGAAACGTCCTTATCCAATGCAATCACTTCAAATCACTGTTGTTCGTATCCTCTGGGGCATCTGCAGTGAACAGAGGGTCCAGGTCAAATATAAACCTTCTGGCTTATTTGGGAGTGTGCGTGTCTGTCACCATTGCATTAATGAGCCATGTAAATCATAGCCAGTTGTTAAATAATGGAGGGGAGAAGGAGGGGAAGGCAGGAGGGATTTTAAACCCTTTGTACAGGGAGCTTTGCAGTTGCACGAAAATCTGTGTCAGTGCTGCAACTTGCCAGCTTGCAGGACATAAGTTTCCCATCCAAATATTGCTTCTTCAGAGGCTCTTGCTGCTCCCAAGAGACTCTGTGGATATTCATAAAGCCCGACTCCAGCACGCCTTTAGAGGCAGTTACAGAAGGCTAATATGAATGTGAACATTTTTAGTTATAAAAAAGAAGGAAGAAAAAGGTAGAGAGAGAAACAGGATGCTCAGCTTCTCCGTGCAGCTTCCCTGCAGTGCTGGGAGGCAGGGATCAGATGCTTCCGTCTGTCACCGACTCCCAGATACACAGCAATGCTTCTTGGCTTGTCAATCACCCTTCAGCCTGCACATGATAAAAGCCCGGTCCTGAGAGAGGTGTTTCAGTTCCACACAATGCACTGGTATGACTTTAATATTAAAGGGAAGGGGGGAGCTGGGTAACCGGACATATTGCTTGGCTGGGACTGTGTTTTTCTCTGGCTGTCTCTCTTTCCTCTCCATCTGTCCCAAGAGCCAGCATCCTCTCGTTTCACAGCCCTGCGATGCAGGCAGGGGGCTGGGTTTGCCATTTCAGTCCTGCTTGGCTGGATAAACCCTTCCCACCCCAGGCATTGTGGCTGACTGCTCACGGGCACCAGTGGAGGGGCTACACCAGAGCAGAAATGTTACTGAACTAATACATATGCACCAATGTTAAACAGTTACTGTAAGGGCAGTGAATGGAGGGTTTCATTACTCTGCTTTTCACTGCTGCTCATGTCACCTCTAACAAGATAAATTTCCTACCCATTTCATCAGAGACTTGATTCCCACTTGATGCCTCTGGAAGCTTGGCTTCTGTCCAGTAGAACTCTTTATTTGCTGTAGATGGGTTGAAATCCTCTCCTCTTCATGTTCCTTTCCTGAAATTACAACCCAGGATGGTATGAGGCAGAGTTGTTACTGCAGTTACCATTTTCCCAAGTCATCTTTATTAAGTTCATCGTGGTGTTCCTGCCTGCACTTTGGCTTCGGTTATTATTGGAAATGGTGTTTCAGGAGCTTTGTGTTTGGCCATCAGGTGATAAAGCAAGGGAGAAAAAAATAAACAGCTCATAGTGATCCTCATCTATCGTAAACTCAAATGGGTTCTTTCTAAAACTGGCTTTAAACGTTTCAGGTTTTAAATGCTGTCAACAAAAAAGGAAGCATTTGCTCCTTTTGCAGTCAGGTAGATGACCATCAGCTGTGTCCCTCCTGCAGCACCCAACATCCACACTCCCTTCCAGGCTGTGGGTGTCATCATGGCCAGTCAATGGAGCAGGAATCTGCGTTAGACCCCCAGGTATAGGTACACCAAGCAGGGAGACAGTTTGGTTCTGGGATCTGGGTTTGCTGAACTGAAATACACTTGAAAAGCTTTGGAGAACTGGTATCTGAAAGCTGTGGGTTGGGCTGACTGGTGACAAAAGGGACTTGGAGTCACAGTGAATCATCCCAAAGCACTGCATGTGAGTGAGCTGGTAACGTTGCACCCACCAGAGATGAACGTCATCTGCGCACTGACAGACGCATCTTGCACCATCCCATTCAAAACACCCTGCTAAACACATAGAGAAAAACACATTCATCTCATCCAGTGACACTGGGACAGTATTTTCCCTTCTGTCCTTATTGTCAGTATCAGATCGCTTAGATCATTTACCAGCGCTATGGAGATATGTTTACTTACACTGGCTTGCACTAGGTCAAGTCTGGAATCAGTCATCCATGAGGTAAAGTGTGACAATATTTCATGCCCAAGTAATCTGCCTTGTGAAAGAAATGAAGCTTACATGGTGCTTGGGTTCATCTGATCTTTATTTCCTAAAGAGACATATATCCAGTGCTCATCATCATTACTAACACAAATGTTCAGAGCTGCCTGCACCAGGAGGCTGCAAGGAAACATCCACTGCAGCAGCAGCTGCCCCAGTGAGCTCAATTTGCTCTGCTCTAATAGCAAAGCAGGTCCTGATTACCCTATGGGGAAGCTGATGGATTGGGGTGCCGGGGGGTTAGCTGCCTTGTTTCCCATTTCAGCTCCACTGGCTGTGATTGCCCTTGTGGTCCCTACACCAGGGCAGGGGACAGCATCTCTGCATTGTGGGTGCAGTGTCTGCAAATGCCTCTTTGGGGGGCCCAAACAGACCAAGCAGCAGAGCAATGATGAAATTAAGCTTAGTGGTCCATGATGGAGATATTGGCTGGCCATCAGGGTTCAGGCAGTTATAGCTGCATCAGGGAGGGCTTCAAGGCAGTGTGTCCTTTCACAAGCCTTTCCAGTCAACTGCCTACAAGGTGCCCCTCCAGTCTGTGGCCATGCCAAGATTATGCAGCACACGTTGGAGATTAGGTGGGAAAACAGGTAAAGGCATGGCCAAGGTGTGGTTAGAAAGTGGTTTTACCATTTTGCCCCTTGATCAGCTATTGCTGCTTGAGCTCTGCTTTCCTACAGCAAGCACACAGGCCTGGTCTGAAGCCTAATGGAGCATGCTGGCACATGGGATGGGACGCGACTTACCCTAATTGCCTTCGGCACCAAGGATCCCACAGCAGAGCTCCCATTTGTTTCACTTGGCTTCCTGCTGACAAGCTGCACCTTGCTGCACAGAACCGAGTCATTTCCATCTCTGCCAGGCCCACAGTGCTGCTGCAAGTTTTTCTTCCCATTCTGAGGCTGACATGTGCAAATGTATGTAGTTAGACATAATCGCTTCTTTTGCCAAGGTGTCTTTAAGCCAAGCTGCAATGAGACAGATATGCATTTTATTTATTTAATAAGGAGATGCCATCAGTGCCCCAAGCTGCACATTTTGCTTCTGCAGGAATCAGGTATTTATATGCTGGAGTAATGACCCATCAGCTGAGCTGCTGCAGAGTGACAGGGACATTCTGCATTTTATGGCTTTTTGTGAAAACAGTCCCTAGTCAATAAGCACAGATTTTCTCAGGAGGAGAAGACCTATTTGCAGTTGATATTTTCAGGGAAAAAGGGAGCTCTGAGCTGGAACAGAGCAGGACAACAGCACAGGGTGAGATTTGCCATGATGGAAACTCTCTGGGACCAGGAGTTGGAGAAACGTAATAACAACAGAAATTTCTATTTTCTCTGTTGAGATTAGTGGCTTTAAAGCTCCATTACCCTGCTCTTTGCCTTGCACTTGTTAGCTTTGGGTTGGGGCTTTTTGCAGTGCTTGATGCCTAACACCAAATACCTGGTAGGCAGCATCCTGCACTCTGGTGCGTGTTGGTGGCAGAGCAAGAGCACCCCAAGGGGGCCACAGCTCCCTGCACACACAGTGCAGGCCCTACCTGCTGACACAAAGAGAAGAGCTGGAGAAGACCTGAAATTTCGACTCCTTGAGTGATTCCAACGCTTGCAATGGAGCAAGAGAAAGGCAGCTCAGAGCCAAGCTGCAGTGTGGTGCAGGGGTTAATAAAACCAGCAGCAATAAAGTGTTTAGAAATGTTTGATAAGAAACTATTCCTTGCTCCCAGGCTTGCAGCTTCCCTTATTTTTCTCTTTCTTTGAGAGATCTGAGAGCAGTCAGGATTTTAAACACATCCACATAATGCAGCTTCAGACAGCAAACAGGATTAAACCCCTGCTCCAGAAAAGGAAAGGAAGTCAGATCACTTGTCAAAATTAAATTTGCCTTTGGATGCCATTATTTTCTACATTAAAAAGCTTTGGGGATTAGGAGATAAAGGAGCTAAATCCAATCCGGAGACAGGCTCAGAGGAAAATGTCAGCCCGGCAGTAATCCAGGCTTGTTTCCCTAATAGGATCCTCCCTAAGTCAAAGAAAGTGAGAATAATTATTTAATTCCATTCTGAAGTCTGGCTTCCTTAGCGACCAGCTCAGCATCACCAGTTCAGTGCTAGATCAACTGGAGGCACAGCCCTCGAAGCTCCCACCAGCCCCAGGGCAGTTGGCTTTATCCTCCTTGCAAAACAGGCCCCACAGGTCTATATGTCCTTCATGGATGGATGGAACAGTGATTGAAGCGTGCCCAGCCACGGAGCAAGGAATGGTCTGTCTGGACCCGAGTGGGTCACTGGGGGGTGATTGTTCACCATGACCCACGGCCAACAGGAAAAGTCATCTCTCAGGTATTGTTTTAGCAGTAATAAATACACACACATTATGCTGAAGGACGAATGCGCTGTTGCACGTCCTTGTGCCATAACCGCCGCAACAGCCCGCTTTCCATCTTCCAAAGACCCAGAGGAAAGGAGCCTTTTTCCAGCACATTCCTCTTCATCTTTTGAAGCACAGCCACTGAGCCAAAATTACAGCCTGCCCCAAATATCCCAGCACCTCAAAGACTGTAACCATGGTTGCACAGCTATCTGCAGGCATGGTAATCCACACAGACACGCATGTATTGACTCAGAGGATGATTTAATTCTTCAGTGTGGTACAAAAGGCACGAGAAGC
This sequence comes from Loriculus beryllinus, assembly GCA_039877255.1. NCBI lineage: Eukaryota > Metazoa > Chordata > Aves > Psittaciformes > Psittacidae > Loriculus > Loriculus beryllinus. The sequence continues at coordinate 20,935 of JBCJKH010057470.1, read as the reverse complement.
CCTGTGCTACCTGACACACTGATGGATTCACACCAAGGTTTCCTTTAACCCAAGCACTGGACAAAGCTCTTTGGCTACCACCAGGGATGGAAATGATTGATCAATAAACATCAAAGCGTGCTAGGGCTTAGTGAGGAACCATACATGTGCTCTGCTTGCCAAAGCCAGGGAGATCAGAAGATGGGCTCTACTTGGTCTCGTTTAATGCAGGCCCAGATGATCCTGGGAGTTCACAGATGGACAAGAAGCAGGCACCAGATCTAAGTGTTATTTTCAATAGGAGAAGGAGAGCAGGCATCTCTGGAGAGCAGAGAGATCATGCTCTGGGTTCAGCTGAATGCAGGTGTCAAACCATGGGTCAAGAATTATTTATCCAGAGACAATCTTCTGCTCTAAAGAGAATCCCAAAATAGTCTTGGAAAGAAGCCCTTGGAATAGGGCTCTTCCTAAATACTTTTTACCCATTGTCCAGGCATTGCCCCAGCAGGGAGTGCTGGGAAGACCCCCAGCACCTCTCTTCCAAAGTTAAAGACCTGCCTCTATCCTTCAGATCTTAAATGTCACATATGTGAAAAGGACAGCAAGGCTATTGCCACCAACCTGTGTCATGCTCATAGCTACTGAGGGGGGCATATTCTGCCCTTGCACCCTCCTGCAGCCCAAAGCACACCCATGAGCAGTGGGGGTGCCCTGGAAGGAAGGTGCTTGGAGAGAGGCACCACTCACTGCATTTGTTTCTCCTTTTGCAGCATTTGAGATGTTGGATCCTGCGGGGATGTTAATTTATACAAATGACAAAGGGCAGCTAAGGGGAAAAACGGCAGCAAAGCCCAGCCAAGTGGATGTGCTGGAAGGGTTTCTGGAGCTGGCAATGGGGTTTAATGACAGAGAAACCCATTGGGTGACATGGTCCTACCAGGATGCCACCGCCAGTGCCAGCCCTGCCCCTCCTGCTTTGGCACAGGGAAGTGGTTCTTCTGCCTGATGCATTGCTCTTTTTAATTAAACTAGCTGTAGGGAAATGTAACATTTTCCTTCAGTAATTCATCCCCCTGGCTCCCCTGTTTTGTCATTTTAATTACAACCAGCCCCTATTTGGATGTTTGTGGAGATCAGTATTAAATCAGGTTCAGGCCTTGGAGCCCCGCTTTTGCTTTTTCTTGGGTTTTTCCAGCAAAAAACAAGAGGGCCGAATGTGTGAAAAGGACAATGCAGCCACCAAGGCAGAGACTCCAGTGAGGGAAGGTTTGAGCCCAGTTTACTGAGTTCCCATCAGTGAGACAGCCAGTCAGGTCTGGGACTCCAATGACCAGCGTACAGAGAACCAGCTCCAAGGGAACGTGACCACGACCATCTCCTGTGACCTGGTTCCAACCATCCCTCCCTCCCATCCTGATAACTGGAATGCCCATCCTGATAGCTGGAATGCCCATCCTGATAGCTGGAATTTTCCCTAATGCTTACGCTGCACCTTCCTTTCTTCAAGGGTAATTAATCTACCCAGAGCTGCTTTGATCACTGGCAGTGTTTTAGTTATGAGCTATAAGGTATTCAGTGTTTCTCTTAAACCCACAGCTTCAAGCTTAGTAGTTACCTGGGAATCACACATTTTACTTTAAAACAAGCTTTTCCTGCTTGCCTTTAGAGTGCCAGAGCAAAGGTGGAAGAACCTTGATCCATGCACCAGCTAATGGCTCTGAAACAAAGGCAAGAGGGAAAGAGAAAGGAAGCCAAGGAGAATTCCCTAAACCTGATGTTTCCACACAATTGCAAGGTTTCCCAGTGTCCAGTTCAGAGCAGCAGCACTCCAGTGCTTGGTGTTTCTGGCAACCAGGAGCTGCTGTGCTGCCAGGGAACAGCTTCATCATTGCCATAGCTGGAATTTCACTCGCAGGAGCTTCCCAGTAGGGAGCAAATGCTGGAGGTGCACAGGACCTGACCCAGCCTCTGCTGCCTCCTGAGCATCAGCACCCAGCACACCCCTCGAACCAAACACCAGATCTGATGCCCATCACATGTACACGTGTGTGAATGTGAAACCCCCCAAAGACAGCAAGTACCTTCACTTGGCATCACACTCCTCTGCAGCACAGGAGGATGCTCGGCACTTCACGGCAGCACGGATGTGAGCACGCTGGCAAAGGGGAAGCAAAAGGGAGGCAGGACTGCCAGGTCCAACTATCTGAGAAACAGCAGATGGAAGGAACAGGAGGAAGTGTGGCAGAAGGAGTCAAGATGGTGCTTTTGCACAGGAAGGAACTGTTCTTTCCAAAAGCAAAGGCAAAAACAACCCCAAAACTAATCCTGTCAACAAGTCCCTGGGATGATGGTGACCATGAACACTCGCAGGGACATCTGGAATTGCCCCACGTTTTCACTAAGTCTGGGCTGCCATTACACTGCTCTGCTGAGAGCATTCACTGAAGATGGAAGATAGGAAAACCAGGGGCTGTGCAGGCAAAAGCAGGGTTTGTGTTTTGGTTTCTCATCCCATACACAGAATAGGGAGGAGAGCGGCTGCAGTGGTCAGCCCCTTGTCCCTGCCCTGAGCCTCCCCTACAGCTCTGAACACCTTTAGCAGGAGAGCACCCATCCACTGGAGACAGCGCTTCCAAAGAGAGGAATTGAACCATGAATACGGAAACCTCAGAGAAAGAGCAGCCACGTCTAAACGCCAAGCAAAGAAGGGCAATATTACAGCGACATCCTTAGTCTCTAAAGGGAAGGACCAAAATGCTCACCTGGAAGCACAGAAAGACCCAAACCCTTCTGCTTCCAGGCCCTCCCCGTGCTAATGACCTGGTGATTAAGAGTCATTAAGGGCTCATCAGACCAGACTCAGGCTCGCCTTTGGCTGCAGGAGCTTTCTGCCAATGGGAGGTGGTTTAACCCTGTCCCTCCCACCCAGGATGTTTGTGAAATCTCTCGGGGCGTCCTGTGAACCTTGGGTGCTACCCATGAGCATCAAACCGTATCGGGACATTGGGAAGGCTGGCGCTGATCCGGGTCCTGCCCCATGTGTCAGTGTCACACCTGGCACCTCAGGCCATGAATCTGAATGATGCAAATCGTTTTTACAATAAGCCATGTTTCTGCCTGAGCCCTTGGGCTCCATCACACCCAGCTTCCCACAGGCAATGACTGGGCAGGGAGCAGGAGCCTGCAAAGCCGGGGAAGCACCATGTCCTATTTCCAAGAGCGTCCAGCCCCAGGATTAGAGCATCGCCAAGCAAACTGCTCCACTGCAGCTGAAGGAGGGGCAGACACAGCTCCCAGAGCGGTAACGGGGCTGTGAATTTTGTGGGCTTGCACTGAGGAACTCCCTGAACTGACCTTCGTGGATTTTAGGGTTGAAAGGATGCTTCATGCCCATCGGCACAGCTTGATGTGAGTGCTACAGAAACGCTGCAGAATAAATTAAACGCATCCAAGTCTCTTTAGAAAGAGGAATCAATCTCATTTGCACGTCTCACCTGCAACGCACTGAGTGCTGATGCTAGGGGAAAGCTCCTCCGGTTTCCCTTTCTTCTCAGTGTGTGTCCTTGCAGACATCCCCCCGGCTCAGCTCTCCTGACCAGCACCACGCTGGGAGGATGGAGCAGGATCAGACCCTGTGAATAGGATGGGCACCAGCACACACGTTCCTGTGCTCCCGACGTGCCACGTTGTGCACAACCTCACCTACTGCTGCTCCCTCCTTGCTGCATCCCCAGCATCCAACGGCTGGTGGCTCTTGCTCACAGACTGCCCCCTTCCACCCAATCTAGCCAAGAGCTCACAGGATTCCAATGGGTGAAGAGGCTTCAACAACAGCAAATTACTGCTACATGTGGATATCCTTGACAAGAACATAGCAGGATTCAGCAATCCGGTTAAATTAGCTTTCATTACTGGGTATTTCAGCATCTTTCACCACATTAGCAGTGAAAGCTGAACCCTGCATCAAGGCACTGTAAAAACAAGTTCTGCAAATTCCAGGCTCTGGGAGGACTCAGCGTGGTTATTGCAAAGGAATTAGATTTGCCTTACAAAGGCCACCAAGGAAAGCTTTCTGTGCGAGGCTCTCCTAGTGCGAAAACCAGTTATAAACCCAAGTTGACTGGAAGCCTGAAATATTAATGGATCAGCCTCCTTCTGCTGGCCACGTGGAAGTAATTGCTATGGAGTAAGACAGACAGAAGATCCATTTATATCTTTCCTGGAGTATTTTTCCCCAAAGGAAATTAGCACCTCTCTCCTACATAGGCACTGTGTGGTTTCTAGTCTCTTTTTGTATGCTTGACACACTTCTTTTCCCTCCGTCTCTCATCCTAAAGTGAACACACCTGCTGGAATGAGGGGGAAATGCTAAAGAATGGGAAGAAATGTAAATAGTAAGGTTTTGTCACACTTACTAGAGAATGCCGGGGTGAAAGGGCTCTGTGGCTCCCCATGGAGAAAGCTGTAGGTGTTAACACACACACTTTCCATTAAACCAGGTTGCTCCAAGCCCCATCCAACTTGCCCTTTGTTATATTTACAGGCAATGAATAAAAAAGGATGATGTAGCATCAGTTTTATGGGCTTGGCTCCCTGGTACAGAGTAGGAGGAAGCCTGCAAAGTCCAGTGCTCACCACGAGCCATCCATCCTCAGCTGCTGTACATAATGGTCTGTTCCTAATGAAGCCTGAACTGAAGCCAGTGGAGTTGTACAAATGCAAGGGAGGGGGGGGGAAAAATAAACCAGGCCTTGTGCTTTAAGTCTGCACTAAATCTTGCCTGCTGAATAGGTGTTAAATATTACAGCTCATTCTGTACCTGTGGGTGATGAGAGGCAGCAATGCTGAATGCAGCACCTGCTGTATTTCATGGTTAGGCCTCACACACTGGGTATCCGAGAGAAATGTATTGGAAAATATAGCCCTGCACATGTTGTTAAACATGATCTATGTTGTACCAAAGTCTTCAGTGGTTCAGCACAGTCTGTTGAACCACTGTAATGAGGAGGAGGAGGATCCTTTATACAAAACCAGTAGTTTATGAATGTGGACTTCATACACTGAACTTGGCTGCTACATATCCGAATATATCTGGCAGCTCTAAGAGTGATTCGGGAAGAGCAAATCCCTTACCACTTTGCCTCTGAAACTGAACTAAAGAAATCCTCAAGGAATAACCCAGTCTGCGGTCCTTCCTTCCATCAAGCTCTTTGCTCTTGGCATCTTTTTATCTGCAGCTCTGTCACTGTAGTGGTGCTACAGGAGGACCTATCTCAGTTTCAAGTGTATGAGCTTTCTAACGGAGATGCTCCAGTTTACACCTTTTGGAACACCAACAGAAAGAAAGATGCAATGTTGTCAGAGATATGAGAGGAGAAAGAGTATTTTCTTGGGCTGCTCACCGATGCCCATACGTGCACACTCACAGCTGGTAGTTTCCAGATCTCTCTCTGCCACCCTTTTTCCACCATTCCTTAATGATGGGGGACATTTGCAGTGGGTTCCAGGGGTTAATAGAACTTCAGACTGGAAATCTTTTTTCCTGATGTTCCTGCTCTGAGAACTGAGATAAAGAGTGACAGTAAATGCCTCCTGTCCATGTGAAACTGGTGGTGATCTGTACCAGCAGAGCTTAACAGAGGAGGATTTAACTGGAAGCAAAACTTAGACTGGCCCAGGCTGTTCCCAGGGCTTGATCAGACACAACTGACACCATAAAGAGCTTTGCCAGTGACTTTATCAACACTTGATTTGATTCCCAGGTGATGCAGTAAGAGCTGCTCTTGCTCCTTTTAATTACTGATCCTACCTTGGTACCTCCTCACACCTGAGGGGTCCCCAGTGCTCTTGGGGAGGGGATTCCCATGGTGGCACCTAGGAGCTGAGCAGAACACTGGTGCCACAGGGCATGGCACTGCATTGGAGTCTGTCATTCCATCACTTTCAGGAGGAGCAGCTCCACTGACACAAGAGCCCCAGGTTTATTCTGCCCCATTTGCTTCTCAGGTGAAGAGCAGCACAATGCATAATCCTCTGTGACAAAGAGATTTTCCCCAGGAATCCCATAAAGGACTTGGAAAGGACATTTATGGCTTCATAAAGCACTTCGCTAACGACCTGCTTTACCACTGCTAAATCAACTGAAATCATTTAGCCTTGTCCTCTTGTAGCTTCCCACATTTGGTCTACAGGGGGAAAGGGGAAAAAAAAGAGAGTGCTGACATTTGCAAAATACATCTCAAGCCATATTAGATGGTGTTAATTAAAATGACTTGCTGGGTAATGAGCTACAGGAAAAGAGAAATCAATCTGCGCTGTAGCAATGAAGCAGGTCGCCTGCTCTGCACCGGCATGGGCAGCACCAAAGGCTGGCCATGGAGCCCCATGGCTCACCCCAGCCTCCCTCACAGCATGTGCTTCCAGACCTGACCCTGATCAATACAACCAGAGGAGTCAAAGGATGCTTCAGTAGCAGAGAAAGAAAAGCAATAAAAGGGGGGAAAAAGCAAAGCAACGTGAATGAAATACATGATTTCATCCCCCAAAAGGTGCCTCTCGGGTGGTTAGACTGGAGCACAGATTAACAGGAAGGTGAACATTTCATAACAGCATTGTAGGCACCCTGTGTTTTCGAAAACTGAATCACAGAATGAATGTAACCCCATCTCCAAAGCAGCCCATCACAGGGCTCTATTGTACTCGCAGCTCGGCTCTGTTTTCACTCAGCATTGTGCAGCTCTAGAAGTCCTGTAAACATCTGCCTTGGCTTAAGTGCTGCCTTAACACCAGGGCTTTACTGAGCAGGAGCCTATTTCTGAAAATGCAGTACAAGGCTTCTGCCTTCTAAAGCTCTTATTGTCAGAACAAAATGGGCAAACTTTGCTGGTGAAAGGAGCGTGGCTGCCAGCGCCGGAGAAGAGTGGCCTTTATTCATCTTCCAAAGAGGTACAATCAGGCAAGCAGTGATAAAAGCTCTCTGCTTTCCCCAACACAGCCCTGGAGGACAATATGCAGAGAGAGAGAGAGGAAGTTCAGTCTCCCAGGCCTGCCACCCATACAAACCCATACAGAACATCATAAATAACAGTAATGGTCCTTTTTCATTGATTCTCTCTCAAGGCTGTCATCAGAGTTACCAACCTGGGCAAGCGCAGCAGGGCTCAGGCAGAGCTGGGCTGGGCCTTCCACCAGCCATGGGTTTCAGTTGATTCTCTCTTGATTTGTGTCTGCCTCTGAAGCAATGCTGCAGAACCAGCAGCTCGTTTCCAGACCTATTCACTAGACCATTACATGTCCAGAAGGGTGGTGGATGCTCCATCCCTGGAGATGTACCAGGCCAGGCTGGATGTGGTCCTGAGCAACCTGTGATAGTTGAATATGTCCCTGCTCATTGCAGGGGGTTGGACTAGATGAGCTGTTTCAACCCAAACTATTCTATGGTATGTCACACACTAGGTCCAAAACATCACGTCACCATTTTACCTGTGTTTCTAACAGAAGCAGGGAAAGAACTAAAGCAGAACCAGAAGATGCAGGTTTTTCCTCTCTCCAGCTCTCCTCACCCCCTGTGTATTCAGGCATACCACAGAGCTAACACACCTCTCAGATTTTCAAATAACTTATTACTGCACAAGTATCCAGAGCCTCCCAATCTCCTCCCCCTGTTCTATCCTCCCCAGCTGTGCTTCTCACAAGCACAATGGGAGCCAGGGCAGAGCCGACCAGAATCAGCAGGAGGCTAAACAGGGAGAGGGAAGCGCATCTTCTGTTCCCAGTGCCCATGGGAGAGAGCTCTCCTCCCATCTTACCCTCACTCCCATTATTCTGCCATTAACAATGGACACAGCTGTGATGACTATGGAGGAGGAGAAGCCCTGAATGGGGCTTGATAAGAAATGCTTTCTGCTGCTCACACACACAAAGCAAAGGAGAGGAAAAGATTCCTACCCATTGCCAGCAGCAAAGCAGGCACTGTTAAGGGGAGCTGGGAGTTTGGCTGTCAGTCTTCAGGCTGTTCACCAGCACTATCTGGTGTCACAGCACAGCGCCTTCCCCTCCTAATGTAGACCCAAATAATTGATAAGCGCTGTCAGGAAAGGTTTGAATGAAGGCAGCGGCAGCAACGTGCCTTAAGCAGAGGCTTTTATTTATTCCAGTAAAGCCCCTGATGCGTGACCCTGTGAATCTGAAGGATGGGCACATACGCACCTCAGATTTAACTTCTTAACTAACGTGTTTGGAGCGAGAATGGGAGCTGAGGCAGTGCTCTAGCAAGTCTGCTGCTGGTGATATACTGAAGGCAGCTCTGAAATGCCATTGCTGAGCTACAGCTCTTGGGAGGACAGGGCAGATCAGTGCTCCAGATTGAAGGCAATGTAAGAACCGGATCATGTGCAAGAACACATGTGGGGAGCTGTTATGAAAACCCCTCCACCTCCCCGCTGACAGCGATAAATATCCTCAGTTTTCCCTGGTGAGCAATAGGAGTGCCAGTCTTCGCTCTGTGGAAGGCAGAGCCAGAGAGGAGAGGAGGACAGGAGGTGGGGAGTGAGGTGGATGGGGTTTGTGCAAAGCAAGGAGGATCCAGCCAAGGGGGGACAGCTTTTTGGCAGGGCTGGATGTCTCCCCAGGGCTGGGATGTGCTCGGCAGCACGGGGTGGATGCGACACCCCCAGCCCGCATCCAGAAGGGAGCAGTTTTGCTCTTCACACCTCAGGAGCACTCAAGTATCTCCCCCACGCTTTTGCAGCCAGCAAAATTATTCGCATTTTCTTAAAGGAAGACACCAAGCAAACAAATGGAAGTGAGCTGCTCCTCACGGCCGCCAAGTGATTCTCTTTGGCCATTACGAAGTTTAAGGGGTAAAATACAGCAGTGGGCAGGTTCAGCTGCTCCTCCGCTGCTTTCAGAGTACCTCTGCTCTAGGGAGGTGTGTGTGCATCTTTAATTACCCAGAGAGAGGGTGTTTCAGTAATTGGAAGATGGGAGGATAAATATAAATCCCTTTTCAGAATGGATTTTTTACAGAAGCCAAGCCAAGGTTTGTGCACACCACCATCACTTTCATATCCAGACTTGAAAGCCTCCAAATCCAGCACAGGGACTCCACACTTCTCTCTTCCTCACCAGCTTTCATTTCTGTCCAAGAAGTAACACAACCCAGTTCTATCCCCCCAAACCCCACTGTGCACCAGTGTCAGGAACAGCAGGGAGACTTTGGCACGTAACTGGCATTGAGGGGGGAAGGAATCATCCTCTTCTTGTAAACTTGGCAGGAGTCCCTTTAGTAAAAAGCACATAAAAAAAGTGCCTGTGTCATTAGAAAAATGTATGGGTTAAAGAAATCATCCACAGAGATGTGATGCCAGAGGAGCCCGTTGCCTTCAGAAAACACTTATCAGCATCTTTGTCAGAAGCCTGATTTTCCTCTTTCTTCATAAACTACCAAAGATGATGGAATGCAGAAATAAATGATGAATGAAAGGCTTTAATTAAATACAAACCAAGAGGGACTTGGGGCACTGTATTTTAATTCAGGCTTCTGACAGCACTTCATAAGCCCGAGGACAAGGGCTTACGCACATTTTGTAATGCAAATGAACTGCTGCACCAGCAACCTTCACCCCTCACTCCAGAGGAAAGCTGAAAGCTGTGGAAAAAACCCCTCCGAGAGGCCAAAGAGAACTGGCCAGTTGTGAAGAAAAGGCTGCAGCGAGCAGCGTGCTTGGGCTGCAAAGGTGAAGGCCTGGGGGGTGAGAGCATCCTCTGGTTAGGTGGGGGTTTCATGGGGAATTCATGCGAGAAAGGGATCCAGTGTCCTGAAACCAGAAGTAGTGGGAAGGGGCAGGGGAGAAAGGGTCTTTTTGTGCTCACCTTTCCACATCACAGGAGGAGCAGTTTCTGTTGGGTGGATCTAACCAGGCATTGGGTTCACATGGCACTTGAACATACATTGGTCCCGAGCAGCACAGTGCACCAGTGCCTGTATGTGCACCACCAACCTGGAAGAGATGCAGAGAAAGAATGTTGTTGCCTCTGAGCACAAGAGGATCACAAACATTTAGGGTCAAAACCCCCATTAAAATGATAAGAAATATCTTCCCAAATACTTTCATATATGCTACTCCAGACACCAAGCCTTTATGTCAAGCTGGGGCTGACAGGAATAGCTGCGCCCCACAGCAGAGATGGTAAAGGCAAAAAGAAAACAGTCAGTCACTGGTGTTGAACTATTCCACTGTAACCACAGAGCAGCCAATTAAACATTAGCACAGGAAGACTGCAAAGGTGCGTCCCAAAGGTAGCATTTCATCTTCAGTCCACATCACCGCACAGCACAGGAAGCGAACTGAAAAAGCATCTCCTCTGTGTGCTTTTTCTTCTTTTCTTTCTCCCTTAGTCCTTCCAGATCTAATAAACAGGGCTAATAGACAGCTACAGCCAGAGATTTACTGCATTTAAACCTGATGTGAGGATCCAGAAATGGAGCCCTTAAGCACTGATTTGTATTCAGCACAAGCCCTTAGCTCGGGGAGCAATGCCAAGTGCGGCACTGAAATTCCCAATTTCACAGTGGAAGACTTAAAAGGCTACAGGCACAATGTCATCAGAGATGGGCTGAACTCATTCATGAGGTTTTTAATAAGAGTCCCAGGCTCTCCGTTTGGGTTATGAGAGAATTTATGGGTTTAGAGAAGAGCGGTTCTCAATACATCTCATCAGGAGTTCAAACAGAAGGAGAATAACTCTTTAGGAGACAAATGACAGTAGCCAGGGCTGGTGACAAGGGAGCTGGCTGCTGCAGGTGGATGTGCTCCCATTCCAGAGTCCCTATCAGGGCTCCTCTTTCCCAGACCAGCCTGGAAGCTGGAGAAAGCTTGGAGAAGCAGGATGCTCACTCACAGCCCATTTTGTGTTCCCATTTGCTTCTGGTTTCTTGAGCCTCCAGGCATTTCAAGAAGCCTAGAAACATTGCCAAGCCTTTTCCCTGCAGCTGTACAATCAGGAAGTGGAACCTTTCTCCCATAAAATCCCAGGAGCTCACCAATTTTAGGGGTCTCACAAATCAACGTCAAAGCTTTTACAGGATCACTGGACTCATATGATACAGAGTCCAAGACCGCACTGAAGGGCAGGTACCATTTAGCATCCCAGCATGAACCCGTCCCACATGTCCTCCTCAGAGGTGTCCCTGTGGCTCAGCTCATCAAACACTGGACTCAGACTCATTTCTCTCTGCCATCAATATTAATCACCTCATTAACAAAGGCTTGGAAAGCCAGGCCAGAGATGGGGGAAGAGGAAGGGAAAAAGGGATGGAGTCAGCAAACCAATCCATCGCTGAGATTCTTTTGCTTTTGGCTATAGATTTCTTTCTTACTCCTACCCCGACTCAGCCTGAGCTGGAGCAGGGGGGAGAAGATGTGTGCAGTTAAACAAATCAATTGAGGGATTTTCTCCATGACATTCAGGGGCTGATCATAAAAGGCAGTGCCAGAGGATTTTAATAAATCCTTTCAATTAAGTGGTAGGGTTTAGTATTAAATTATGAGGAAAACTATAAATCCTTGCCCAAAAACCTGAGTTCCATGTGTGCAGATGAGAAAGGGCATTCCTCTTCTTTTAGCTTCCTGCCTTTTCCAGCCCTTAGTACAATAGGATTCAAACAATTAATTATCAAACAATTCAGGAAGCTATGTCATTTATCACCCTGCAGAGCAGTCTTGTCTCTGACCCCAAGAGACTTTGCTCATGCACCTCATTGCCAATCACAACCAGCAGCAGCACCCAGATCTGCTCAGCCCTTGCTCCAGCCGGAACAGATCCGTGTCCTGCTCCTGCTCTCACACTGATCCTTGGGCACACAGCAGGAACTTGCCTGTTCCACAGTACATTTCTTCTTGAAATGAGAAACATCCCTGTGGGAGACCAAGCTCAGCACCTTGCACAGTCCTGTGGGAGAAGGGAACTGCTGCCAAGCAGGAACACAGAGGTAGAGAAGACAAATCCCTGGCTCATTCATTTACCCCTGACCAGACCCAAAGGCAGGGTGAGAGGAACTTGTTAAGAAGGGGGCTGGTGGTGAAATGGGAATCCCAAGAGGATGCAGAGGAAGGAGATGTGTGAGCTGCTGCGGAGCTCACACCGCCCTTCCCTTGTGGCTGTGCCTCTGCTGAGGCTACGTCTCAACTGCAGGTTTATCTCATCCATTGAACACAGAGCTCATACAATTCAGCACAGGGAAACCTTGAACTAAGCAGCCAAGGGCAGGAAAGAATGGAAGAAACAGTTTGGGAGAAAAAGGAAAGACAGAAAAGCCATATTCAGCACCGTGCACAAAGTTTTACCCACTCAATGGGTCCCTTTGTCCATCACCGTTTCATTGTGTAACACAAGGGCTCTCTTAAAGCAGCATCTAGAGAGTCAGCAAGGATAGGAGGGAAACTTCACAACCAGAGAGATTGCTCCCCAAGATTGAGCCTTGTCACAGCCCTGGCAAACAGAGGCTATTTGTTCCCATATTTACCTTGCTCCACCATCAGCAGAATGTCTGCGGAAATAGAAGTGTTCATTTTCTCCTGCTAGGCAGCTCACCTCCTCCATTGGGACATCAGGACAAACAACCCAGGGTACTGGACCACTGTAATCCCATTTTCCAACGAGGCTGAATAGTGATTTCGGGAAGAAATCCATTGGAATAGCTGCTGAAAGGCTGCAAATAAGGTGAAGGAAACACATAAATAGGATAACACAGTACTAAGAAAATAAAGGGGTAATAATAGGAACTTTCTTAATATGAGCCTTGCTGTTGCTATAGCAGGGCCAGTGTCCTGCTGCTATTTCTGTAATCCACAGAGGCCACACCAGGACCGACACCACCACTCACCAGACAGCCCCTGCTTCCACGTTTGAAACATTGCTCCATCACTAAGCAGTTCCCCCCATGCCAAGCACCATTACAGGCAGTGAAATTTCTCCCATGAATCTTCCTCAGGCAGAGGGTGCTTTGGGGTCTGTAAATTCACTGAAATTGCTCATGTTCATTAAAAAATATCTATTGCTTCAATTAAAAGAAAAGCTTAAATCTTGATAGGGCTTTTTTCCATTTCCAATGCTGACAGCACTAAATTTGCTGACTTACCACCGCTTGACTCCGAAGGAGACCCATGCATGAGGTGAGCTGCTTCTGAGCCCACCTCAGCTTGCAAGGAAGGCCCCAGCATCCACTGGCTTTTGATGGGGCAAATGCAATTAGGAGGCTTAGCTGGTGGGAGCCTGGTTTAGTCCCACGTGCCTCAGGATTAACCCTCTCAAACCATGGTACATAGCACAAGTATGAATGCTTTTTCAAAAGCACAGGTAGCCCTGAGGTCTCCCACCCTGGGGCTTTTCTTTTACTTCGCCCTAACCATCACCCCTCAGAATAGGGGCTCTTTGCCCCTGTTCACCAACATCACCTCAGTTACAAACATTACCTCTTTATTGCCCAGCAGCCCAGTGGTCTTGCACTTCTCTGCTTCCAGCCAGATGCAAAACCCTACAGGAATCACAAGAAATGCTAAGGTGAGGGAAAGAGTGACACAATCTGCTATTTACCCATCCCTTAGTGAAACAGAGGGTCGTAAATCTCCCATTAAACTTCTCTTGAAAGATGGCAATTGCTGAAACGTAACTTATTGCTGGTAAAACACAATCGGTTTCAATAATTAATATACAATATACATTTAAGAAAGGCAGAGGTCTTGTGGACTGGAGGGTGCAATTATTGTTTCATGAAAGATTGATTACATGTGTGGCCACTGATTTGAATAATGGCGCGGCTGACACTTCAAATGGAATGATAGATGAGGTTGGGTCCACTGCTGTGACTTGATGCACAAGTTGACTCAGGAATGCCAGTGAGAAACAGCAGCATCTTCCCAGCCTAAAAGGTCATCTGAAATATTAAAGAGCTGAGGATCAAGTAACTATGAATAAGGTCAAACAGAGTGTTATGGGGCCAGGACCAGAATTAATTGAGTGATAGCTGGCCTATATTAATGCATTCATTTCTATTTTGTCTTTGTTGTGAAAGGAATCCAAAGGGATGGCATCACGCCCAAGTGAAAGGCATGGTGTTTGCAACCCCCCCCAGCAGAACAGCTTCCCTGCTCAGAGGGAGGAGGAAGGTGCCCATCCGAAATGATGGGAGCCACCTGGAAAAGGGTGGTTGGCACCATGGTGGTGTCACCTTCTTGTGGGAAAAGTGCTGTGAAATCTCTGGGAGGGAGAGGAGCCACCTCTCCCCAATGGCAGAGCCGGGGGGGGGGCATTTGTGAGGCTGCAGCACAGCAAAACCCAATAAAGGCTGAGGGCACAACCCCTGCCTGCAGTGCTCACTCCATCCTTGCTGAGCGGGTCTTCCAAAGCTGAGTGATGAGCCAGGTTGCATGCTGGCATTGCTGCTTGCACGCAGGGCTGAGCAGGGCAGGTGCAACTCCTCAGGCTGGGGCTGGCAGCCTGAGTGGTGCAGGAGGAAACGGAGCCCTTGCTTTTCTTTCAGTAGCCATTGGCAGCTGCTCCACAGTTATTTCACAGCCCTATACCTCTAGCTTTCTTCAGAGGAAATGTGAAAGGAGAGCATCCAAAGCACATTGTCCTGCGGAACAGAGAGAACTGTGCTCAAGGCAAATGAATGATGCCCATGACATTCTGGCTGCGACATCCTTGGGTTGTTGGGGCTGGAACAAGCAGAGTGGGGGTGAAGGAGTCCTCTCTTTTTAATGGCAAGTGGGGAGCAGGCCAACACCAATATCCTTCTGCAGCCAGCCAGGTTTGCAAAGGCAGGAGTTACAGGAAGAAAGAGCAAATACATGTTGGAAGTAAGTGCCTTAATTATAATCATGATCAGTTTTGCCCTAGACTGCAGCGCTAAGGAGGCCCTCTTCTATCAAAGTCAATTAAAGGGTTGCTATTCTCCTAAGCCCCAGCAATAAAACAAGAGCTGTACATATCCATTAAACTGCAGTACACATCCATTAAACTTCCTTTTGCTGCTGCAGTTCATTTACTGCCAGGTTTGGATTTGATTCTGATCTCATTTATGTGAGTTTTACCTGGGTGTAACAGCAGATCTTTGGCAAAGCCCATGCAGCTGATTTACTCCAGCTTAGTCCAGACACTGACACTGTTACAGAATGGATGAGGCAGATACTTTCATTTCAAAGACGTGCAAATAATCTTTGTGCATCAATAAACCCAAGAGATTGATGGTTTGCTAAACAGGCAGGTTATTCTATACACATACACAAATCTATATGCAGCTCTTGAAACAAATTCCTCCTGGAGATAGGAAAGCTTCCTCCCTGCAAACACCTTTGGGAAGTTTGTGCAGAGGAGAAGCACTGTCTGCAGCCTCCTCCTGGCCCCTGGATCCTGGGAAATAGAGCTGGAGGTGACAACAGAGGGTCCACTGCTGGGACTGGCTGAGCTGTATGCACAAAGCTGAGCTCCCTGGGCAAAACCAAGCTCTATTCCCAAGGGAGAAGTAGAGTAATCCAGAGCTGGGAACCTCCAGGCACTCAGCCACAGCCGTTGTCAAACTACATCACTTAAGAAAACCAAAAGCCTTTTCCCTTGTATGAAACCTGGCTGGGTCAAGAGGAGCAAAGCTCTTCAGCTGGAGCTTGCTTCTTCTCAGTGTTTTATTAGACACCAAGAGCTTCACCTCATCTACACTGTGCTGTCAGCCAGGCCAACCCTTTAACACTAAGCCTTCAGAAAACGATCTTGAGCTTCTCCCCTTTACTGAGACTGAAATCTCTGTCCCACCTCCATCCCTCAGAGCCCTTCCAGTGCCCTGGGCACAGTCAATGCATGTTACCTCCTGTGTGTTCAGGTTTCATACAGACGGTGTTGGGGATGCTGCTGCAATGGCAGATGCAGCTCAGCCACCAGGCATGGACCGCAGCACATCCAGGGAGTTTAACTTTTCATCACTGCTGTTGGTATTTCAAAGAGCTCCTGGGGAATCTGCTCCTCAGTGCAAGAAAAGGTGTTGGAATTACCAGCACTTGAAAGGTGCCTTCACTTTCTTAAGGTTTCCTCATGGTAGTTTTCTTAAAAGGAGCTGAAGATAACAGGGAAGTGGTAGAAAAGTAGAAAAGAGAAGGGAGAAATCAATGTTTGCCTGCAGGCAGAGCATGAAGGAATGCAGGCAGGTGGGAGGACACTTCCATGAGCATCCACATTTATTAAAAGCTTGTGTCCCAGTGGCTTTCAAAGTTGAGCCTTTGGAAAGATTCATGCATATCAGCAGGCATCAATACCTCCATCCCTTTACTTCTCTGCAGTGTCCACCTTTAGCATCCCTCGTTCTCACTCCCTGCTCCAAGAAGCTGTGGACATGCAGAAGAAAATGCTTGTGTGAAGGTAGAAACCAAGGACTTTGGGTGTTGTGCTGGATGTGCCTTTGGGGTGACCCATGGCCATGGTGTTCATTTCGCCTGTAAAGCAGCTGCAAGCACAAAGCTGTGTGCTCTGTGGCAATGAGCGGGGTGGTAATGAACCTGGAGAGGAAGAGAAGAAAAGGTCACCACAGCCCTGTCTATAATATGGCCCTGCAGAACGACCCAGCAACTAATTAAAACTGTGGGCTTTGCAGCCAGGAATACTAATCCTTACCTCTGTACTGGCTTAATGATCTACCTTGGTGTGCTTCTGCATGAATGGGGGAGACAGCCCATATTCCATCTAATTGGTTTTGTTTTCATAACTATGTTCCCCCCCTGAGATCTATTTCTAAACCAATTTGGACTGTTCTTCCAATATCCTTTTCTTACATCCTTATGATCATCTCATTCGTTCTAATTTGGAAAGAGGCCCCATGAAAGAATGAAAAAAACCCTGGATTTCTTTGGGGTTTATGCGGTGCATGGTGTGAATTTCCTGTCAGCAAGACTCCCGCTCTCCTCCCAACAACCCTGTATGGATTTTAATCCTGATTAGGAATAAATCCTCCATTTTTAAGGGAGAAGATTAATAACAGCAGCAGCACTGCAATGGCTGTGGTGGAGTCCTTCCACAACAATCAAGATAGGTTATTTTTGTAACTGAAAAGTTCACCTTCAGAGAGGAATAAATTCACTCACACGCAGGAGGCCTGGCTGCTCTCTCCTGGCCCTCTAGTCTGTTAATCTCAGGTTCCCATTCTCTGAGCTCTCCAAACCCTTCGGAAATACCCCTCAACCCACGGAGCTTGCAAAGGGTTTTAGCCTTTCTCCTTCTCAGCCTAGTCTCTAATTATTAAAGAGCATAGAAATCAAAGGTGAGAGCTTTGCAATTTCTAGCCCCCACTAACAGCTCTGTGCAGTGATTTGCAGAGCCAGAGCTGTGATCTCGCTCCAGAGAGAACGTGTGGGACTGTCTGGTTTATGAACACCCACCTGGCACTTCCCAGACTCATAGCAGCAAACTATCAGGTCGATAACTGTGTCAGTGATCACTGCGGGCCATTGGGGCAGGTAACAGACCTGGAACATGTGCTTTTGTGCGTGTTTGCTTGCTTTTAAAAGTCACATTCCAGCAGCACTTAGAGAGGACATGCTCCAGGCCAGAGATGTAGGGGTTTGTACCTGCAATTCCTGAGCAGGACTGCATGAAAGCCACCAAACCCAAGGCTCTAATTCATCTGTTTCAGCTTCCTCAGGTGAAGATGCTGACCCCAGCCATGGAACTCACCAGCAGACAGGGAGCTAGAGAATGATGCCAAGGAGTTGGATTTTACAGGTGCCTAAATCCCTTTTGCAATTCCCATTTAAAAGTATGATTATATTCTTCTCTCTGGTTATCTAAAGGTAAAGCAACCGGTTTCAGGTGTTCTTAAACTGGAGCCCCTCAGCTCAACAGGGAAGGAAGCAGTTTCTGAAAGCATTTGGTCCCTGTCTGAGGAGACTGCAAACAAGCTCCAGTACCCAATGCCTATGCCAAAAAGGATGTATTCCCTTTTTAATCAATTCCACACCATTTCCATAGCCTTGCTGTATAGAAGACCACATCTGGGAGTGTTACAGTGGTAAATGATAGCAGAGGGAAAGAATAATTTACAGTGCAAGGCATAGGAACTAAGAAATGCTTCCAGAGAAGATCTGATGTGCATCAATGGGGAGTTGATGAAGATGAACAGGGAGGAAGACTGACTCAGAGAGAGGTGGGATGGTGTGGAGGAGGCATGGAGGATGTTGCAGGAAGAGGAGGACAAAAAACCCCTAATTTCTCTTCCCTGCTGTGGTGATGAGTAGGGGACCCCTTCCCTGGCTATATACGCTCCTGCTGGTGCCCTGGGAGCTGAAGCGATGACAAGATACAGCGTGTGAGAAACCTGTAAACCAGATTGATATTTATGGGGCACCATTTCATTGCAAGTCACTACAGCAAACCTCAAGCAGAGCACCGCAACGCTCTGTCCTGCTTCTTTTTCCTTTCCCCCACCTCTCCTGAAACGCAAAGCATGCTTCAGTGCTTGTGTATATATAGATACCTACACGCGACCTAAAAGCAATGGAATAAATGAGTCAGCGGCAGCAAGACCGAGCAGAGCACGGTGTGAACGCACCACGGCTCAGCTCCGCGGCACCGGCCCCGCGATGACGGCTCCTCGCAGAGCCCTGCTCGGGGTCGTTCCTCGAAGGGAAGCGGCTCTGCTGTTCCTGCGGCCCCGGTGCGGACGGGAGCTCTCGGTGGGGACAGATGGACCCGGCCGTGACTCACGGGGTGGAGGCTGCTGAGGCAGATGGCGAGAGGAAAAAGCAGCTCCGCATCGGGGCCGGCTGCCCGCGCCTCCTGCGCCAGCAGCGACGGGCAGGAGCAGCCCCAGACCCGCGGAATGGAGCCTCCTGTCCCGTTCAGGGTGCCCAGGAAGAGCCAGGGCAGGTCCGTGCAGGGACACTCCTGCGGGTGGCTCATAGGATGCATCACAGAATGGTTTGTGTCGGAAAGGACCTTAGAGCACATCCACTTCAAACCCCTTGACATAGGCAGGGATGCCTCATCCTAGCCCATTTCAGCCAAGGCTCTGTTCAGCCTGGCCTGGAACACTGCTAGGGATGGAGCATTCACCACTTCACTGGGCAACCTGTTCAGCCTGGCCTGGAACACTGCTAGGGATGGAGCATTTACCACTTCACTGGGCAACCTGTTCAGCCTGGCCTGGAACACTGCTAGGGATGGAGCATTCACCACTTCACTGGGCAACCTGTGCCAGTGCCTCAGCACCCTCACTTCTCCCTTATATCTAAGGTGGGTGCTCTCAGCCCTCATCTACAGCAGTGGATCCATCCCTGGAGCTTCAACTGGAGGAAATTGTCCCAGAAAGCATGGGGAGGTGATGAAGAATTCATTTAGCACCATGTACACAGGGGGAAAGGTCTGGGGAAAGAGGTAATCAGTCAGAAATGATTGCAGCAGAAGTTTCAGGATGGATAGCATATTAATGGAGTTTTTAATCATACGTTAACCTTTCCCCATTCCTCCACCCTGGGAAAAATAGCACAGCGCTGCTTTGGTTCAGTGGAAAGGGCTGCCCTGGGGCTGCTCTGCCAGCCCCTGCACTCATTGCATTCAGCATAAGAAATAAGCTCCTTTGAAAACACTTTTAGTGGCTGAGGGCCTCCCAGATCCCTGGGATTCCACCTGCAGCGCAATGCAGCCCTCGAGGAGCAGCTCCCTTCCCAGAAGATCCTGTTTATTCATCGATTTCATTTCCTTGCTGGTATTTATTTATTGTTGGTGGGTTTATTTCTCCACAAGCAAACAGGAGTGGGTGAAGCCTCAGCAGGGATAATAAATGCCTTATAGGTGCCAAAAATAAATTACCAACAGATGCTACACAGAAACTAAAGGTGTTAAAGAGCTTCCGCTACTCTCGTGCTCCTCGGGAAATGCTATTCCTTCCTGCTCTGAAACCACACTTAGGGAATGAAACCACTTTTCTCAGAGAGTGTTTCACACAGATACTCCAGATACTAACCAAGGATGGGTGCTAAGGCAAAGGACATCTCTTTCTTAGTCTTGGAGAAAAATAGCTTTGGATAAGATCAATTCCTTCGCTCCTTAAAGCCTTTTATTTTCCTCCTAAGAAGGAAAAAAAGTGACTGCTACTGCTAAACCCATGACAATTTCACAGAGGTGGCTCCTCCAACCTCTCCTGGAGCAGGGTCAATCCAGATGATTGTGTGTTAGTTCTCCTCCCTACTACTACCATAACCACAGGCTCAGAAATATCTCCTGCATGCAACACCAGTTGTAAAGGGCTAAGCTGAAATGTAAGCTCTGAACATGCCACAGGATTGATGGATTCTGCATTGGCCCTGGCCTGGTGGGTCTTGTAAGCTCCTATAATTTCATTTTCCTGCTGTGATTTATGACACAAGAGGTAAGACCCTGCTTGTGTTATTTCTGGGGTTTGCAAACAGTTTTGCACTTTGGGACTGAGTTGACAGAGAAAAAGAAAATGGCACTAACGGCATCAGCAGATTATGGGATGAGACAGAGCTCTGTAGAAAGATGGGACACGGAAACTTCTCACCAAGGATCTCAGAGTTGTTGATGGCAATGAAAATACTAATCTGTTCTTGATTGCCTGTCAACCAAAATTATTCATCCCAAGAGAGCAGATATCTGCAAGGCTCCATCTCGTTGGTATTTAAACATATGGGCAGAGGATCCATCACAGTGATAAATGAAACTTGACAGGTTTAGAAAAATCAGTTACACCCCAAATCTGGACAGCAACTGGGAGTTTTTCCCTGTTCTGGGGGAGCTGTTTTCCCAGCTCTGGGGGAGCTGGAGCCTCCTGCCCTCTGTGCACTACACTGAAAGAGAAACCTGCCCCGCAGCAGGCACATGGGAAACGGAGCCCATCATGGATGGAAGATGTAGCTTAGGCTGTGCTGTCACAGCCAAAGGGTCAGGGACAGAT
>JBCJKH010057469.1:0-38060 GCA_039877255.1 Loriculus beryllinus | reverse complement strand
AGTCCCTCTTCTGCCCCCCTGCCTGCATGGTAGGATCCTGTGGATCCTCCACACAGGGGGATGCTGGGTGCTGGGGTTTTGTCAAGGGCATGTTTGGTGGTATGTGGATTCTGAGGCTGCTGCATGACATTGCTGTTGAAGGTGCACAGACACCATGGCGATGGGAGTGATATAGGTGCCTAGATGGATGGATGGATGTTTTCTTTACGTACTCGCCAGCATTTTGATTCAACCAGTCCAACCTGATTTTCCAGATTATTTAAGTGAGGAGGCTCAAATCCATCTGTTTGAGAAATCCTGGCAAGCAATCAAGCCCCCTGCAATTCTCTTCTACTGCCATCTCAAAATTAAAGGTAAACACTGAGCACTTCTCATTTAAATATGAAGCATCTGATACAGCCTTGATTTTTCTTTCTCTGTCCTCTTTTTTTCCCCCAGTTGCTGGAGAATGAAAACAACAGTTGAAGGAACTGCAGTCAGTAAAAAGGTTTCTCTGGCAAGGAGGCCAAACTAAATAATGACACCCAAAGCAAAAACATGCTTCACTGAAACTAAACTTTAGTCAATTCACTCTCTGAAACAAAGGATTTTTTGTCATTTCAAAAGTGAACATTGTACTTTACTCTGGCAGACATTTGTATGTTTTTCAATGATCTGATTATGTATAAATCCCAATTTAGCATGCCTTTCAGCACCTAAATCCTATGAGTGATTTCAAAACACTAATGAAGTTTTCTATAGACTACAGCTGCGCTTCTCTTCCTCCTTTTTTTGAAATGCAAGCTTTAGTGACAGTGTTTTGATGTGCCTCATTTGTTGATGTGTATTTTCTTTCCTTTTTTCTAATTACTTTGTAAATGTTTATAAAAGATATGAGATCTGTTTCACATTCACACAGCAAGTCAATGCTTTTCTCTTCATTCCTGTCCTCCGCAATTGCTGTGCTTTCATGTGCGCTTTCAGACCTTTGATGGAACCCATACTCCTTAGGAACGCAGTCATCAACACAATCTAAAATTTAGCATAAGAGCAGTTCAAAGGTTGCTCACTCAGGGGATGAAGTCTCAGCTCCTACTCAGAGTGTGAATAATCAAGCAGTTTGCAAGATTGGCTAGATTTCATTCCTAGCTTTGCTCTGTCTTTGTCTCCATGTCTTTACAATTTGTAAAACATCTCCAGTCTCTGTTTGCAGGATTGTACATCTCCTTTACACTGGCCTGAAGGGGTACTGTAAATCTATCTCTCTCAGAATGATTTAAAATTCTGCAGGTGAAACTGCCTCCTCTTTGCCTTCTCCCAGGCTCTCTGTGGGGGTTCAATGCCTGAGAACAGGGGTAAAGACAAGAATCAAATGAGAATGCCTTATGGGTACGCTGTATGGCTTGGGATAGTTGCATTCTTCCAGTGTCAAGTGCTTCCTACTGTTAGCAGGGCTTTTTGTGCTAAGAGGGCAGTGGGGATTGTACTTTGTATTCCAAATGGCTCTCTAAAAATACTTGTATATATCTGAATAACACTTTAAAAAGAAATACAGATAGGATCAACTGGAACCTATTTAATTCTAAGCAACTTTTCTATAGAGCATCTGTCTTCCAGAAATTGTAGTGAATTCTTTTTCCTTATTTTAAAAAGAAATATATCTCTACTACTGATTCCAATGTTATTAGCAATAGAAAAACAAGTTTTGAAAATAACTCCTAAAAGAGTGGAGGTAGGAAAAATCCTGTGAAAACCAGATCTTTTCCAAGCGAAGGTTTCCCTTGACTGAATTGCTATTTTCAGCTGAAAGTCTGAATTGTTGAAAATTCCTACTCAACTCTATCCCTACTTACCCTGTACTTTTCCTGTAGGAGGAAAACCAAAACCTGAGTTACTGGGAATCATTTTCCTAAAAGTAATGTTTTCTTTTACTGAACTGAGAAATCATTTGTAATAACCTGAGTACTCTTATTTCTTCAAAATAATCTCCCACCTTGTACACATGAAGTAGTGTAACCACAATCCAACACAGTCATATTTATTGAAAGTTCAATGTCCCACGTATTTTAAGCAGAAGATGTTTTGGTTCAAGAAATAGTGGAAAATGTTAAAATAAATATTGTTCCAATCATTGCCCAACCTGTGCACTTAATTAATTTTACAACTAGGTGGTGAAAATGAACTTCCTCTTAATTTTAGAGCTATTTGGCCCTGCTGAACGAGGGCATGGTATGATCAATACCAAGAGTCCTACTGCACAGGGTGAATCCAGCTTCTGGTGAAGCTGGTAACAGAGATTTTAGGCCTCACTCTATCAGTTCGAACCTCATATAAAATGCCCCTTTGTTTCTGCCTGCTGAACCCAAACATCTGGAAAAAAACCCAATACCTGTGTTTTCAGTACCATAGGTAATCTGCCTCACTCTCTTTGCTCTGAGGAGTAAATCCTTAAGCTACTTTTCACTGATGATCTCTTTCTGATGCCTTGGCATCCTAAGCAATTTGCTAATGGTTGTTTTAGCCTCTCTTCCAGACATTAGTCTTCATTCCACAATCTCAGATAAAATGGGGTAAACTTGGGGAAATTCCAGACTAAAGGTGTTAATGGATTGCTGGATTCAAAAGCATTAACTTGGTGGAGTTATTTAAGAATAACATCATCATAATTGAGATGCAAATTAGGTCTCTGTAGTATGATTAGTTAATACTCAAAATATGACAGTCATAAGCAGTTCTGCATAAACTTACAAATAAATAAACTGTACTGTCACTGCATAATTTCTACTCAATTTTTCCTCAGGTTTACTCTTTTGATGGTAATAAATATTTTTACTATTCTTCATTTATGGGTTATTGAGTTTTGAAAGCACCATCCAGAGGCAAAGGCAAATGTATGTGATATCGAATACTGAACTCACTCCACTGTATTTATCCTAGTGTTAGAAATAGAAAGTGATAGAGTAAGCGCACCCAAAACCCAAGGAGCAAGAAGCAGGGCTTAGTGCTCTATGCTGTCCACATAAAATGCAAGGGACAAGAGAATGCCGTGCTTCTTTAAGGACATTCTTGCTTCACTCCTACATTGCCTATGCCTATCAGTGACTCAAAGGCAGAGTGCTCTGACTGAACAGATTTGATTAAACCTTTCTGGGAGTAGATCTATCACAATCTTGCTTCTTCATGTTGTGTGATAAAATCCAGCCCCAGGGAGACTTTTGATTAAAAGTTCCCCTGAAGATTTGTGTAGAAATTCTGTTTATTCCCACAACTGAGAGAGCACTGAGGTTACGTGCCCACATTTTGAAGTGCAAATTACACAAACTGCAATTTGGCAAAGATGTTTCTGGAGCTGGGAAACTGACTGGGGAGGCCTATAGATGTTTTTCCGTTGGACTATTGTCAGGAAAAAGGAGAAGTTTAATTTCAAAAGATTGTTTTACTTCTTTAAGTTACCCCACACAATCTTTAAAACTGTGAATAATGAGCAAAGAGAAGGATAGAACTTGGAGTGCAGGATGATAACAGGAAAAACTTTAGAGAATCTTTTTTTAAAGGAGAACCAAACACTGAGGTCACAACCAGGCTTCTGTGATATCACTTATTTTCTATTCAGCACTTGTTATATTCTTGCCTTTTCATCTTTACCTTTATTTTAGAGACAGAAAATGACTAAACAGTTTTTCCTTGACTTTGGAAAGTTTGTTGCTTTGTTTTAGAAGAATTTGAAGAAATATTTGCCAAGTCACTTCTGAACTGCACACCAGTAAAGTGATTATTTATTGAACTTCTCACTGTTAAAAGCACAAGTCAATTTGGCCTACTCATGATGCAAAAAAGAGCTTGATTATACAAGTTCAAACTCATTTTCACTAACTTTTTCCAACTAGACCATAGGTAAGCAATGAGGAGAATTAGCCCATGAAAAATTAAAGAAGTATTTGAACTGTTAGTTTGTAAGTGGTTAAGCACCAGAGGCACAGACTGAAATATTTCATTGATGGTTTGACAGGTAACGTTGCAGGGGATGACTCAAGACTTCTAACTCACTATTCACACAGACTGAATCATGATGATTTTTATCAAATTGAGAAGTTAGTAGAAAATGCTGACTGGATATCTTTGATGCCAGTTTCATTCTTAACTCCAGGTTTTTCTGAATCTGATATGTGTTGGAAAATACTTGAAACAATATGGAGACATCTATATTGCTGTGGCATGATTTTCTGTGGTGCTAAGCCTGCACGGCCAGTACACTGCATGACTACTGAAAATCAGGCTCTGTATGTGAGGCATTGTGCAGATCTAGTGGTATACTGAGAGTTCCTGCTCTGTTTTTAGCTTCTGTGATCTTGGTGGTCTGTGCCAGTATGGTAAGATAGTTGATAGTAACCCACTAATACAGATTTCCTGCTGAACACAATGGCCACAAAGTGCCGTGTGAGTTTCAGACTTTCTGTTTCTGCTGTCAAACCATCTCCAGGTTGAAAACCAATTGGTATGTGTATCAAGTAGCAGTTCAGAACAAAAACAGAAAGGACAGTGATTTCTGTCACCTACATCAGTGAATATAAGTGAGCAGCATGTGGCTGCACAACTTCTAATTTTTCCTTCTGTTTATAAAATCTTGGCATTCAGAATACCTCCTGTGCTGTTCCCCGGGCACTGAGTGAAGCTGACTCTGCTCCTGTTGTAGGTTTCCTCATTCATCTGCCTTCATGGATCAGGGATTAATTTTTATCAGTTGCTCAAGTAAAAGAGATAGATAAAGACAAAACAATAAAGGGAGCACATTCTTCCCCCATGTTCCTATGTAATTTGTCTATCCCCACAGAACTTGTTTACAATAAAAGAGATCAATAATAGTATACCTGTATAAGTAGGAATTCTTTGAAGAGTCTTTATCCACAATTATAAACCAGTGTCTTCCAAGTGACATATATATACTTCACCTTTGATCTCAAAACATCATGTTTAACTGTAACAGTCATGTTCACTATCTGTAGCATTCTGAATGTGTGATTCTTATCTATGTGTAGAGATTAAGCAGATGAGTACCCAACAGTCCTGTGATTATTCTCTTTTAAATATTTTCCATTCCCCAAAAAGCTATGGGGAAAGGTGTCAAAGAGAAATTTCCAGTTAAGCAATTGGCTAAAAAATCTGAAACAAATGGATCACTTCTAATGACTCAAGCACTGAACCATGGAACAAAACACAGAACCACTTCAATGCACTGAGTCTGTAAGTAAACATAAAAACCAAACATTCATGGGATACAGGCCATGTTTCTGTCTTGAAAAAAAAAAAAGAAGGGAATATAAATAACACATCTGATGTGGAAATAAACTGAAGTTGGCTGAACCTTGCTCTACTGGAGTTACTGAAACTCACAACAAACTTACGTATCCATATGGAGCTGTGTTATTTTTTTGGAAGATTCTGACAAGAATTCTTATCAATTTACAAACAGCACTTAAAGTATGCAAAATCATGTGTTAGACTGAAAAAAAGAAGACTCCACTAGGTTTAAATAGTAAGTTTAGATTTTCCACAAAAACTTTATTCTTTCACTAACCACTCAAACTCTAATTAAATCCACAAGTCATCTTGTGCTGTGTTACTCCAGCAATTTCCATTTATAACCAAATCAATATTGGACTAAACATCAGAAGACTTATTCTTTGTTTTATATTCTCACTCACACCAGTTTCATAGGACTGTGGGATCAGAGGATTGGAAGACCTCTCCAGTGCAACCTACTGCTCAAAGCAGGAGGTTACTCAGGCCTGTGACCAGTTGGGTTTTGAAAACCTCCAAGGATAGACACTGCACAAATTCTCTGGGCAGCCAGCACTCTGTCTGACTACCCTCACAGGGGAAAAGGTTTTCATTCAATAGCTTGTGGGAAAATGTGTATATGTAAGCTGTTGTTTCCAATGTTGTTGTTGTTGTTTTTAATTTCTCAATAAATATTTCATGAGCCATCTGCCAGTGACTGCAGAATGAGTAACACCAGTCTAGAGCATAAGAGCAGGATTTCTCAAAATGGTCTCTTAGTCACTTTTTTATGCTAAACTTGCGTTTTTCTAAATAATTCTAAAAATATTCTAAAAAAATTACAATTAATATAGAGATGTATAGAGCCCAAATATTAATTAAAACAGACAAATAATGGCTGGAGGAGTTAAGCAGCTTCTCACACTAGAATGGTTAAGATGTACAGCTGGAGACAGCATGTAAAAGCACATTGTCCAAAAACCCAATTATTTTCCAAATTAGAGTAATTATCTGTAGCTACTGACTGCGGAGTGGATGAGAAGACTTTTTTGCTAAAAAAAAACCTACCCTGAAGGTTTACCCTTGCTGGTGTAAATCCATGTTTGACTAATATTGGCAGAGACTGTGTATGTAACGGATTGCTATTTTTGGTATTTCTCAGAAATCTAAATACTAGTGTACAGTGCAATGATAAGACTGGAAAAGTCAGCCAGGGCCATGGACCTAGCTTGAGCATTGATGGTTCACACAGTTTAATTGCTACTAGTCTCTGCTTGGGCTACTCCAGTTGTTTCTGCCAAGAGGAAATCAGTTGTAGAGGCAGCAAGCCTGAAGCAGTGGGGATGCAAGGAAATTAGCATCACTTGCCTCAGGACCAGGTCCCAGACCTCTTCTATTTATTGGTAGAGACCACATATCCAGGTCCCTGTGGGACTCCATAAGAAGGGGAATGCAGTCTGGCTTGTTCTGTGCTCTTCTGCCAGAGATCATGTAGACCTGAATTCCTCCCAGAAACCCCTTTAGCTGAAGCATGCAAGCCAGAAGCTTTACTGCGCCAGGCCCCTGGGGAGTCAACAGAATAAAAAAGACACATCTGGAAGCTGATTCAGCACCCAGTGTCTTCCTCTCCCTATTGACTACTGGCAGCGTTTAGGTTACCTTCACATCTAATGGAGCTGTCTCAGATACTTTTAAAATTGCTCAGGGTTAATTTGGGCTACACCTAGTGTAAGAACATTGTGAAGAAAATCCATGATAACTCCAGCTAAGATTAGACGGGACTATTTGAAGGGTTCTGGACATCCTGGCACTAAGCACACACGTGGTTATGAAACAATAAATGCAGTTTATCAGACCTACCAGAGTGACCATGTGTGGTGTGCACCCAGATATATTGTGTGGTGTGTGCAGAACCCAGCATTTCTGGTCTGCCTTAAATGAATGACTGAACAAAAGTGAGCTGAATGACTATACCTAAAGCAGTGCATACTTTCCTTGAACTTAAGAGAGATGTGAGGCATTCATTATCTTCTGCTTCACCCAGGTTCAATAGTTTAGCTAATTATGTAGTCTGCATCTTTCCAGCAATTACTATTTCATATGACAGCACTATTGAGTTGGGTTTCAAGCTCCTGAATGTATAGCTAAACAGAAATGTTAGACTGTTTGTCTTGTTCATGTTTGACCATTTGAGGAAGGCCACCTTTTCCATACTGATATTGCAAGTTTATTTCACATTACTTGTCTAGTTTTCTATTATGGCTGTCTCTTAGCCTGCACATACTGAAGAATTTATGGACTAAAATATGAAAACAGTGAATTAAAGTGCACTGGATTATCCAGATCAACTCTTTCTGCATAGCATGGTGAGTAATAAGCTATCCAGTTATGTTGCACGGCCTCCCCTAGGAAATCTTTTACCATCTCCATATGAGTCTGTCCAAAAGCCATCAATCATTCAGTCCATCCACTCTTTTTCTGGTCAGTCAAGGCCTGGGAAAACAGGTGCATCTTCCAGTTAATCCTGAAAGTCATATATCTTAGCTGTAAAAATCAAGAAACATAGAAGTGGCTTGTGAAGTCTGAGATGGTAGTCCATTCATCTTTTGAATTCCTGGGGACGCTACTGTCATAAACACAACTAACAATTAGTATCCATTGTTATGTACAAGAAGCCATAAACTGAAGTGAAGAATAAAGGTCTGTTTTGCATGTTGTAAAAACTCGTGTGATGAAGGAAACCTGCTGTGACCACTTGAACCCCTAGGCTAAATGTGCCTGGAAATTGCAGATATTTCATTGTCATTGGTTTCATATTTTTCAGGGTGGTAGATGTATGGAGGAATTCCCATTGCCCATGGCTATTCCCCGTGCTGAGGTCAGGAAAGATAAAGAAATTCCATTCCTTGGGAGCTATCTTTCTAGTTTTCTTCATGCATTCACCACTTCTCCCCAGTGCTTTATGACATTTTTGTCACTATTGCACAAGGTTGCTGCAGGTAGGATAAAAAATTCTCTCTTCAGGGAATTCTCTCAGATAATCTCTCAGAGTGTGTCAATACAGTTTTTTTGCAGGCTCTGCCCAGTCTCTAAGAAACCCAAAAGCCATGTGCATCCCACTAATACAATGTGAAGCCCAGGCTAACCAGCCTTATTACTGGAGCTCTCAAACACTGTCTTCAGATGGCTTCCAGATGTCTGAAAATCAGCCTTCTAAGTGTGAGCTAGTCACCAAGGCTTCTTTTATAGTTAGTGTAGGAGAAAATAAACACCACCAGAGGCAAATTGCATGACCTATCTTAGATACCTATCTTAGGATGAGATGACTCACCTTCTGGAGGTGTCTCTATGTCTACTATATACAGAAAGGCCAACATGTCTTGCTCAGACTTAAATTCTCATTTGAAAAAAAAAACCCAAACAAAAAAAGTCCGAGAGCTTTAGACAACCATTTGTCTCAGGAACTTGGACTTCAATGAAACATCAAATCGTGTGGGAATTGTCATGTGAGATAGCAAAGCTGTGATCCTAATATTAGGTCTTAATCTTGGTTTCAAAATCTTCCAAGAAACTTCTTTAAATTTGTTTACAACAAGGTGTCTACACAGTCACCCTAAAAACCAGACTCATCTTCTGCTCATTTTGCAAGCATGCAAGTAGTAGCCTGAGGCTTGGACAAACCATGACCTCCCACATCTGCCAGGGCAAGCATGCCTCCCCATGCCTGGCATGTTTATTTCTCTCTTCTCTCACCCAGCATCCTCCACATAAGGAATTCAGGCAGGGCCAGTTCAGTCAGTCCTTGAGGGAATAATATAAATGGAAAGATCTCAGATCCTGACTTTTCAAGACTGGTCTTAATTGTTATGTATAGTATGTATGCATGCACAGTGTCCTCTTTGAGCTGGTGCTGTTAGAAGTTTTGACCTCTTCATTAAAGGTTTCATTCTGTATTCTTACAGTCTTGAAGAATTTAAACTGCTTACCTTTGTTTCTGTGGTGACTATACAAAATCCTTGGGTTTGCTTGCTAGTCTAAGAGCTTGGGTTAAATGTGCTACAAAGTTTGTTCTGGAAGTCTAGATAACAGAGCAACTAGAAATCAAACAGATGTCAGAGTTGATGTTTATTAAACAATTGTGACAATGAAATACACCTTCTTCTGAAGCACAGATTATATCCCTTTCACAATTTGTACATTATATAATAAACCTAGGCTTTCATAGTCACTTATGAGAATGGCTAGAATTGTTTCAGTCCCACTATATATATTTTGTAAAACTATGCAATACATATAATGAGTTTCCTTTTTCTTGATAGTTATGCTTTCTGAAGCCAATAGATTAATCAACAGCACATTTGTATTTTATACCTGTACACACATGTGTACATACTGTGTATATACAGCAATACAGAAACATAAACACAGATCACTTGACCCAAAGGTAAGCATTAAGAAGAGTTTGTCCAAAGCATGCAACAACACAGCAGTTCCAAACTGGAAAGGCTGGTTTCGTACTACTTAAATTAGGCATCTATTCACCATAACCTTCATCTTTGTCAAAGGAGACATGTAGCTCCAGAGGGTGATTTGGCTTACTCCAGAATTAAGTTGTCCTCTGACAATGTTTGTCTCTTTTCACTGAAGGGAGGCCAAGGTATTCAAAGTGTTATACGCTTAGAAACACCCTAGATTATCTGAATGTAGGGTGGCTTTGTATGCATTTGAGACAACAGTACTGAGCTTCTCAAAACACATGGCCTAAAATAGAGTGTAGGAATCTACATGAGTGATTCTGCAATCTTGCTGAAGTCATCTGAGACCTAGTCAGTTCAGGTCATTCTCAAGAAGACACCTACATCTGATCAGCTTAACTGTTTTAATTAGAAAATTAGGTACATAGCTTGCTCATATACACGTTAGGCAACAAAATCTAGGATGACCTAAATCCTTCCCTAAATCTGGTGGCTTGAGATTCAAAAGGCTTCACATGGTCTTTTCACAAAATCTAGCCCCATAAATAAGAAAAAAAGAAGTCTAAGAAATCTGAAAAGACCAGAAAGATTTTGTAGTTTTAGTCCATAGCAGAGTGGTTAAATTACCTGACCACTTAGAAAGAGTTAGGTTTGAGTCTCACCACTGGTATTTGATTCACGTTGAGCTCCCAAAAATATTTTAGTGCCAAGCTAAAAGCTGCCCTAGCAGAATAGGTCTTTCATTATTTCCCATTTAAGCTCTTTCAGTTTCTCTTGAATAATTAAAAAATCATGGGATGTAGGAAAATAATAACCCTAAATACAAGGATTGCACCTCAAAAACAGTTGGACACAAGTTATTCAAGCTTGTTGCTATGTAACCAGTCAGAATATGGACAATGAAAAAATTCTGTGAACTTGGACATCTCAGCTTTGACTGATTTCTAAACAATGCGTTATTCCAAGAACAAACTCCTATTATTTCAATAATTATATTATGCTGGCTGCTCAGTGATTTAAAAAAAACTTCCCCTGATGACTATATCTAAATCTTCAGCTGTCTAGCTGGCTTCACAAATCTGTCTCTTTAAAATACAAGGTCTGGATTCATAAGTCATTTCGAAATTTTTATGACAGTTTTTGCTTACCAAAATTAAAATATTGCAGAATCAAGTCTGAATTTCTATGGTTTCCTTTTTTATCTTCTTTGCCTCCCTTCCCTTCTGTAATTGAGATTGTTAATCCACTATGCCCAGTGAGAATAATCAAATACAATATTACAGTAGTTTTAGTCCAATGTACAGTACAGTCATGTCAGATAAGTAAGTCCCTCAATAAGGTCTCTTCTCCAATTAATATTTAGAAGTTAATATAAGTACTACTAACAATTTCTTAAAGAGTGATAGAGAAAGTAAATCATAAAATAATGAGTAGTATGTTGGTGGTAAGGGTCCTTACCTTAGAGAGATGTGTGAAATGTCAGGTCAGGGCAGTATTCCAAAACTAAGTGATATAACAACAAACCTCATTGAAAGAAGGACTTTCTGATTTTTATTAACTGTGAAAATCTTCTGTTTCATTCCTACACAAGATAAGAACACTTTCTTAAATCTCAGGAAAGCTGTGTAAAGGAACTTTGGGATTTTCTTGCGGTTCTCAGGGCTTAGGCACATCTCACAGATTCTCATGAATCCTACAGACTTTCACAAAATCTTTGACTCCTCCATACATGATATGAATTTCAAAAACACATGGAATACAGCAGTTTGTTGTTTGGGTTGACTGGTTGGGTTTTTTACCAGCAAATAAAGCAAGGTAAGTTATTAATACAATTAACTCAGTTTTACTGTTTTAACTTAGTTCCTCACTTCCATGAATGATCTTGGGAGAAAGCAGACTTGCGCACACAAGTGATCCCTTCTTCTGTATCCCAAAAGACTTAATACAGGTAGTCCTGTATTGTGGCAGACAACCATTAGTTCATAACTATCTGGCTTCTTTGTAGTACCTGCTACAAAGAGCCCTTACCTCTGGCTAAGATTCCTGTCTTCATGATATGGTGGTTGAGGCTCCCCACACACACACTTAATCACAGTCTAAAGTTTTATTTGTATGTCCTCAGATCCAGCATATTTCTCTATCTCTTTACATGTCAGGGTGGTTCTGGTGTACTTTAAAGTTAGTTTTACAATGGTAATTATGGATCAAGAGTTCACATAGTGTTGTACTTGATATTAATAAGCAGATAAATGTATAATTGCTGAACATTATGAAAAGCTCAAACTGAAGGACCGAAAGACTTTGTCATTTTACTCCACCCTTTGTGAGTCAGTAAAATGGATTGAATTATGCAGCAGAACCAGCACTTCACTGCGATGAAACTCATAAAAAAACACCAGAAAATGTCACTGCATGTTGGCAGTTTATAAAAGGGGATTAACTAACTTATCCATTGGTATTAACATGTCTTTAATAATGATAACATTCTTTGCAAATTAAATAGCTATTAATTAAAAAGCCTGTCCAGATATGCTTATATGCCCATGTGAATATAGGCATCTACCTACCTTATTGAATAGACCTACACAGAGAGAACTAAGCCTGTATCCATGTTTTCAGCAGAATATGCATAGAATTTAAGATCAGTTCACTCTCACTTATCCAAAGGGTGACATTTTGGATCCCAAAGTTCCTTTTCTGCTCATTCAGTGGTGTACAAAGCTTCATTAAAATAGTGCCTAGAATAGGTGGGTTTTTTCAGTCCAACCTATGACATCTCCTTAAACCAAAATGCTTCAACTGCTGCTACAGGAAAGAAGAGTGTGGATGGTGCATACTGGATGATGTATCCTGGCTCTGATGTTTTGTGTTTGAGTGGTTCACTGTCAATGTTGTAAGGTGTTACAACAAAAGAAAGAGAGACGGTCCACTGCACTGGGGAAAAAGTGTCACCCATGTTCCTCTACAGCTGCATCAAGTACAACTTAGAGGCATTAGATAAAAATGACATAGGCAGGAGAATTTGGATAGAAGTTCTTCTTCTGTTTTGTAGATAAAAATATTACATGTACTTCAAAATGTATCCAAGGAGGAAGTTTTGAAACTCTTTCAGGGATCTATAAAAGTCCCATTTGCTATAATTTACATCTGAATGTATACAGATCCTTTTTTCTTCAGGAAGAATCTAACCTTCAAGATCAGATAACGAAAGACCTTTACAATATTTTTCATAGGATTTTAACACTCAACATACAGGTCTGTCATAACAACAGACATTTTCCCTCCATTACTGCATTGGGCAGGTAACCACTCTCCACAGCAATGGATGTATCTGCATAATTTGTGTCTACATGCCTTTGAGGTGCTGTAGGATGAAGGCTGCATTACAAGTGCTCCAACGCAGAGATTCCAAAGAGCTTTTCCATCTACTAAATATTATAATTACATATGAAGGAAGGACTTTGCATTGAAAAGAAAGTTGAATACACTGCTCTGTGCAGTTGCAAAACCAAATTGGAATGTAAAGAAGCCAGCACATCTTCAAAGCGCAAAGACATGTGCGTGTGTATGCATGTACATATAATAGTCATAACTCCTATTTATTACTACTAGAGCAACAGTGACAGGCTTTAGAGGTCAAATGTATCTGGATGAAGATGGAGTGATGGTACGGTGTGAGTCTAAGCACAGCAAAATCTAGAGATGTCCTTTTAATAATTTCACTTTCACTTTCAGATGGGATCTAAAGAATGGCTTCAGATCTGCAGGAGGAAACAAAAACGTTTCATATAAAAGACTATGCTAAGGGAGCCAAAGGAGTCAGAGATATGGATCCTAGGTATTCTAATTCTACAGCTTTTATTTCATGACCTGTCCTGGCTCCCACTAACTCTACAATACAAAGTGACATCTGATGTCCAGCAGAAGAGTTTTGTATTACCTTTGTTTCTCTGTTTTTGATGAAAGAAAAACCTACCTAAATTGTACCACATTGTTAACCTTAAATTGATTTTGACAAGATTACAGATAGTGGGTTAAGAATTTCTAATAGTTTTAAGAGATACAGACTGAAGCCCGTGAAACCATCACCTTAAATCAAAGCTTTCTCTGTATCTCCTTATACATTGGGCAGTGTACCCTATTATGAACTGTTAAGCTAACTAAAAGCAGCAAGCACAGAAGTCTTTTCCTAACTTTGTTGGAGCTTTTGATTTACTGAATTTAGCTGTCAGACTAAACTGGAGAACTAAAGAACAGCTGCTCCATTCCCATTCAGATTGTGCCTTAAGTGACAGTCCCACACAGTAATGAAAGGAAACTATCTGTTTTATATTGTTCAGCCCACACAGAAGGAAGCTCTTAAATTGTGAATTCCCAGTGTCTTTCTTATTACTTTGCAAAACATACAACAAAAGACAGTTCTATGCTAGGATTATGTGCTCTTTTGTAAATGTGCTTTATTCATTGAATAACTGAAAACAAAAGAAATAAAATATCTGACAAAAGCTTCATCTTTGAACTTACAACACAGGCATGAAATCAAATACCAGTGCACCTCCCTCAATAGTGGTAATATCTAAGGTACAAAACCTCATGTGTTTCACCCCAAAATAATGTTTTTTTCTGTGACTTCCATCCAAATTCTGATTTTTAAGCTCTTGTCACTTACCCTTAGTGGCATGTACTATTGCCTGTTTCTCCCTAGAATCTTAAAGACAGTTCTGGCCATGTTCTGCTGTCCATAGGCTTCTCACAGGTCCTTGCCTCTGCATCACCTTTGTTGACTTACAGTGCCCATAACCTACGTAGAATAACATTAACTGTGAAGGACTGTCGAGGGAGAGGAAATAGGAATCTCACTGCAGCTCTCTCTGATCTTAAAAATGTCTGAATTTCTCATTGAAAGTGCCTGTTGCTGTTGCTGATTCTAGAGGCACGCTAGACAACAAGATTAGGCTTGTCTAATTATGTGAGGAATCAACCCAGCTTGTAGGCATTTAATGTGTACAAGTGGATGCGTCTACATGTGAGATAAGTGTCTAGTTCTCATTACAGTAAATGGTGCTTCAGTGGTTGATTCATAAATGTTCACAGGGATGCTGAGGAGATGATTCTAGGTATCCGGGACTTGTTTGAGGCTGGCAGACAGGACACATGGATGAGAAACCCAACCCCTTCTTGGTTGGCAGCCAGTCAAAATATTCATGAACAGATTATATGGAACTGAATTTCTACATTTACAAGTTATATTTAGAGGGTATTAGGAAATTAGATATTAGGGAAAAAAAATCTTCATTATGAGGGTGGTGAGGCACTGTCACAGGTCGCCCAGAGAAGTTGTGACTGCCCCATTCCTGGAAGTGTTCAAGGCCAGGTTAAATGGGGCTTTGTGCAAGCTGGTCTAATGGAAGGTGTCCCTGTGCATGATTGGAACTAAATGATCTTTAAGATCCCTTCCAACCCAAACCATTCAATGATTCTATGATTTACACGGCTGAGCTGACTCTTAGTAAAGCCAGTAAAATCTGGAGAGCTATGCAACTCTGTCTCCAGTAGATGCCTACATTTGGCTAGCTGAATACTCCAAAATCCATTCATTGTATTGACTTGAATTCAAATTACCTTTACAGTTTAGGGACTCTTTACTCATGTGTAGGCACTTCCATGATGATGCATGAATCTCCCCCCCAAAGACAATTAAAGCATCTGAGGGATCAAGCCAGTTGTCTAAACATAGGCGTCCAGCATCACCCATAATATCCTAGGTGGTAAAAAAAAAAAATCTGTGTTGACCCACATTACACAGAATTCAAACTTCTTGCACTTTTCTGGGGGAGGTGGTTGAAGGCATGGTAGACTAACCTAAGGAATTTAAGATGTCACGAGACTTGTATACTGAACTGAAGCCCTGAAGACAGGTGAGATAAATTGACCTTGCTTGTACATGAATTTCAAAAGAAAAAATAAAGATGCCTTAGCTAATTATTGAGGAATTCATTCTATTTTCAACATTCCTATGCAATCATTTAACCCAATTAAATGCAATCTCTGCAAATTCATACCAATATTACTTGGACAGACATAGATACAAAATGGATCTTTGCAATAAGGAAAAACAATATTTTCTTTTTAAAGAAACATTTTATTATTTTTTAAATAAACATACTGATAAAGGCATGTAATATTAACTTGTCAGTAATTTAAGGTCTTAAATTTTGGTTTTGTGTATGTATAAATGTTTAGCTTACTGAAACAAGATTATCGCACCAGAACACCTAATCTAACTGACACCATCACCTGCTGAATGATACATTTCTGGCAACTATAGCAAAATTGCCAATGGGGATGTTTGAATGGAATGTTGCTATGTAACCAAACTCCAAAAAGTGTCTTTAAAACAGTGATGAATGAGTGAAGTCCACAAATAAGGTTTTTCTGTCATAAATGTAATACTTACACAGAGCCTTTTAATTGCACCAGTAACTGAACTGACAAGCAAATAAATCTGAAAAAGAATGTTAAAAACTTGATATATCCTACACTAATGGGTGGAGAAGGTTTCAGGGAGGCTTAAACTAGTTATTTACTTAATAACAAGGTTATATTTGGACTTACAATTACAATTATGATTTCATGAAGTTTCAAAATCGGGATGACAACAGCCTTCACATTTTGTTCAAAATGCTGGGTATATTCTCTTAGTAGCCTATAGAAATGTGACTCAACTGAAAGCAAAAGATTTAAGAGAAGCTGAAAAATTTACTGTTATAGCAGATTAACAAATTAACTTCTTGAGAAGATCTTCTCTGTATGAAACTAAACTTTACTAGCAACAGAATATCTGTTACTTATTTTATGTCACTTTTGGTGTATTTTATTTTTGTATGCTTTCTTTCTTAATGGTCTCTTGATGCTTTTGCAACATAAAATTTATGCAGGTGATAATTCTCCCTACTTTTACTTTTTAAATAAAGACATTGAAAATCCTTTTTCCTAACTAGCTAAATGCAGTAACGCAGTACTGTTAAAAGATGGCATATTGACGGTGTTAACTCAGTTAATTTTTGCCTTTTTTTTCCTGATTTTAAAGTTGTAGATTTTAGACTACATAAATGCACCAACATATCTTAAAATAATCCACAGCCATTGTCAGTTTCAAGGATAGCTCTACAAGGCACATTAATTCGTATTTGCTATTTCAAGTCTGAACTGCTAAATGCATAAATGCTCCAGTATACTCTAGCTGGGCTCTGTATTAAAGTAGGAACCCAGATCTCTAGAGACAACTGGTTAGTTTGGTGTTTTTAGGATGTATCAGATAACGTATTTCAAGGAGAAAAAAAAAATAAAAAAAAAATGGTAGAGGCCATGGTGAGAATCTCAGACATTCCTCTCTCTGGCATTTCCTATGGTGCTGGCATATTGGCATGTTGGCTCTTGTGAGTGGATTCCATTCATAACCACCAGCTGTACCAAATCCTCAGACAAAGAATTTAAATGTTTTACTTGGGATTGTGATTTCTATTCTTGCGTCCAAAGACCAGAAATTTGTGTGGTCTCACTGTGTTAAGTCCCCCAGCGTGGTACCGGTCTTTGGTTCTTTAATTGGGCAAACCAAAAGCTAAGAGAAGAAACGACTGATCTCTCTTTAAAGTCAGGGGCTAAACATAAGAAGGCAAACCCCCTATTTTAAGCTAAAGTATTGTGCCGAAATAGATTGTCAAAAATTAGTAACAAACACAGTTCAAAGTAGAAAATTAAAGAAGTACACTAAGAAATAAATGTCCCCTCCCTGGCAGTGTTCAAGCCCTGGCAGTGTTCAAGGGCCTCTGAGCAGCCTGATCTAGTGGAATGTGTGGAGCTAGATGATTGTTAAGATCACTTCCAACCCAAAACATTCCATGATTCTAAGACTATGATGCTATGAAATAAAGTTGTCAATCTTATAAGAAAAGTAAGATTTAGACATTTTAAGATGGCTTTGATAAGTTTGCAAAAGACATTCTGTAGTCCATTTACCCATGATGATAAAGAACCATTCTTGATGACATAATCTGCTTCTCACATGGTCTTCATAGGCAGTGATGTTGATTAGTAATATGGAATTTGAAGTCACATGAAGCTGAGGATGTCTTATCTTATTTTGAAGTATTTCTTGAAATTTATGATAAAGACACAAGTGCCTCCCATTCCCTGTGTGGACTTTATCTGGTAAGATCCTTAAGCTGCTTGGAGTACCTTTACCTTCCAGCAAAACTGAAGAATAGAGGATATTCAACAGTTTTTCAGATGTTTTCCTTACTTTACAAAACCAGATCCTTTCAGGTAACAGTAAATAAAAGATGCCGTGTGTAATAAAAACAAGAAAATTTTGCAAGACAGCTGTAACTAGCAAGGATATGAATGCAGGTGGAAAAAATGAAGGATCCTGCAGCAGTTTTCTGGATTTGGCATGTGTATTTCAAATACTTTAGTAACTTTTAAGCTGCATTTCAGCATCAGGGAGATTCCTAATTTAATGGACAGTCTGTCTTTTTCTGAAGCCTTTCCCACAGAGATGACAGTTACAAACAGAAGAATTAATCTTTCCAAATTTCAATGCCCACACTCTTGGTACCTGCTTCTGAGATAATCATTCTTTATTTTAATCAGTAAAGAGAACTAAACACTCATTCAATTCCCAGTTTCCTGGGGAAGATTTCTGAATAAGATCATATGTTTAAGAATATGGCTAGTCAAAATACAGCTATTTGTATTGCAGATAATTAACACACGTCGCATCAATTCCACTAATAGGGATTGTGTCTGCCTAGCTTAGGGACCTAATATTTAGGGATCTAGGGAAGCATTACTGTAAGCACCAGAGTTCCCTGGATATCAAATTAGGAAAAGTAGATGCCTAACGTAAATACTTAAAACTTAATGGGCAGCAATTCTTTTTGGATGTCTTTGAAAGCACATTTTTAAATTGACTTTATAAACACCTACTTCTATAGAATAAGTTCAATAAGAACCTAAAATAGAAAGCAAGTTAGATGTGTAAGCTAGACAAGCAGAACTACTTTTTGCAATGACATCTGTCTGATGATGACATAAGATTTACACAGTGGAAGAAAAGAGTGACTGAAGAGAACTCATCTTGGACAAAATTAATCATATATTGATTTCTGTCTACATACTACAGTGAGGTCTGCCCCAGACACAGGTACATAAATCTGTAGATATACAAAGAAAAGAGAGAGAAAGATAGATGTGATGGCAAGCTCCAGACACTCCAAAAATATGTAGGTAAAGAACAAGGTGAAAAGTTTAAAACAAAACCATTTTTTATCAAAGTAATTTTTCATTGTGTGAGGTTTTGTCCATTAGGATTGTTTTGCTGTATTACCTGTCTAAATGTACATGAGTAAAATATCAACAAAAGTCATCTGTCTCCCAGAAAGCAAACAGGTTCTCAGAAAGACTTCTCTAGCTGAAAAGAACAATTCAAACCCAGTTGATGCCTCATAACAGCATAGATACTTATTGTCCAAAATTTGATATCTGTCTACAGAGCGATGCAGTAGAATCTGTGTGTTAGTCTGGAGTAGCAGAGTTATGGCAGAAAAGTTCTGCAATTGGACTGCTTCCTCCATGCTTCCCTGCCAATGTTTCCATGTCTGCTTTCTTTATCAAGTCACACAGACTGTGGTGATTATGTTTTACAGCTTGTGGGCTTAAAATGGGGTTTCTGCCCCAGCTGAATGTTGTTGTGAACAAGCAGTATGCAATAACTACACAACTGGCCATTTCTGCTGGAGGAATTTGACTCCTCACAGCCCATTGGAAGTATCACACAGCACTGTAGTTCTTGACTGACAACTTTACATCAAAAATGAATCACTTTCAGAATGCATATTTGGAGTAAAAATATAAAATCCTATTTATCAACAGATACTTAGAATCAACTTTTATGTTTCTAAATAGTTTTACAACAGATAACTGAACAGACACCTTATGCATCTGAGACACCATTATTATTACCCATCCAACTCAGTGACAACATTGAAAGAAGTAGGTGCAAAAGGAGGTATAGTGTCACCAAGGTTTACTTACCACAGTGAGTGATTTTTTCTGTTAGAATACCCAAAAGTCTAATGCTTGACACCTTTATGATTACAGATCTGCCTCCAGATTTGATTAACCTTCACCTGATCTCCAGTGGAAAAAAGAAAAAAATTATACCCAGAAAAAGAACAACATTTTTAAAATACACACATTCCAGCTTTAAAACCAAATGTTTAAGCACAATTTTTTTTTTGTATTTTTCTTTGCAAATTTCACTACCAGACACTTTCAATATGTTTCATTTGTTAAAGAACATCAAGTGTGCTATTTAAAAAGTAGCACTCGTTACTTGCTTACTTTCACCATAAAAATAGAACTCCCAGCACTCAGAGAAGATGAAGAGTTTCAAAAATAAGTATTTTGACTCATGTCCTAGACACCTCTGAATCTGCTCTATACTCAGAGCACAGTGGTCTGTGCAAGGGAAGAAGAGCTGATTTTATGGAACTTCACTTGTTTCAGAGCAATTAGAGACTAATGGCTTTCAAAAAGAAATCCTAGTCTCACATATTTATCAACTGTATCTCCTGGGACACAGCTTCTCTCTTCTCCATCTTCTCTCTTCACACTCAGGGTCAGAAGTGGCATTTTTTGACGTCATTCAGATATCTTTTCCTATTGATTTTTTTCTTTTTTTTTTTTTTTTTTTTTTCCTCCAAGGATGGCTCAGCAGATCTGCATGGGTACAGCTGAAAGCAGTAACTGGCTACTTGCAAGGACCTGATTTACCCTGGCAGGTGCAGGCAGACCTGAGCTCATTTTACCTTTCCTCAGAGCTAGCTGACTGAGCAGGAGTATGGACAGGATTAACTCAGGGCTGTCTGTACCCACCTGTGCAGGCATGCTCCATAAATCATTAGTCACAGCCATGGGATTAACTCCGCTAACACTATCCATGTAAAAGCTGGCTTTGGAAAGCCTACTAGGTGCAGAGGCTCTCTCTGTCAGCAATGGAGATGTGGACAGCTCGAATGGCAATTCATCACATCAGAAAATAGGGTGAAGAACGTCTCCTTGAAAATACCCTCCTTTTTCATTCTCTAAGGAACTGCAGTGCTTATCTTAGATTTCTCTCTAACTTTGAGATGTGGAATTAGGTAAGAGCAATCTAATCCAAGGGTAACGTTACGAGCAACTTCCACAGAGTGGGCACAGCCATTGGAAATCAGCAGTATCACATTGACTAATGTGACTGCAGCTACCTCTGTCTGATGTTCCAGACAAGATCAACCTAGTGGTTAATGGTGTTTCCAGAGTTTGAGACATGGGATGTATGAAAACTAGAACTTGTAAAATGTGATGTCCTGGTACAGTTTTAAATTGATAGCAAGTCTAAACATTTATGTAGCAGTGATGGACATTTACAATTAGGAACCATGGTCTATTTAAATCCTAAGAAATATCTTCTGCTGAACTGTGTCAAAACAAAGTGCAAGATACCTTAAGTGGATTCCTTAAACAAATAATATTAAACTTACTTAAATAATGCCCTCCAGGTATTATACTGAAACACCTGTTTTCTTGAGCAACATCTACTCCCATGGGAAATAAGTTCAAAGCCAATATAGCAGCATACCAAATGTTTTTGCCAGATACAAACGCAGCCTATGTTCAGTATTGCAAATGGATTTTTTTTTTCCATTTGCAGTCATCTTTCCTTAATAACCCAAGGTCATTTGTACAACACAAATATTTTTATTTGTATGAAAGAGAATTGGAAATATTAAGCTGCAATTCTATTTATGAAAGACTTCATTGAGTTTGAAAGAAAGAAAATGTAAACCTCTACTCAGATAGGGTTTTAATGTTAATTCAGAGAGGGTGGGGGGAAAGTATCTGTACTTCAGCAACAATTTCTCTTTGATCCTCAATGAGAATCTGAAATGAAACTCATCCAAATTAACAAAAAGATCCCACTTTCCTTCAATAGGCTTTGGATTATGGCCAACTCTCACTCCCACTGATTTCAACATTATGATATTTAACTGGGTTGAAATTATCTAATTCTTATCTCTCTGTATATCAAGATTACACATAATCAATAGCAAATATAAAGTGAGAGTATAATTAGGCCTTGCTAATGCTGACTTATTATTCAGAGTTAAAATCTAATTTGCAATGCACATTAGTTTTGGGAAGGATGACAATAAAGAATAATAAAGGGAAGCAAGTAAAGGCTACATTGTCAATGTCATTTCTGCCTTTTATCTGTTTGCCTGATTTTGTTATAGTCAAAGGCAAAGCTGTCAGTGATTTCAGATAGAATGGGATTTTATCTGTTGCACTTTTTTGCCTGTAGTTCATTTAAGAATCATGACTGTTAAGTCCTCTGAGCAAGCAGAGGATACACTTGATTATATTTAGAGACTTTTCCACTGCTCAGATTTTTCCATTAATTTCAGTAGGAGTTTGATTGAGCTCTTTGCAAACAGTAAAATACACTGAGGGCTGGGTGTGAGCATTTCCAGAATTAATGGCAAATGAACATTTACAAAAATAGTGTTCTAGCTAAAACAATTTCCTAGTAAAGTATTCACAAGCAGCAGTCTTCCTGCAGGTCTCAGCGATGCAAAACAATTTAATCATACCTTAAAGGCAACTGGAAAAAGTTGTCTAAGTTTCAGTGTCTCCTAGAAAACCAACTGCTAACACTTCCAGTGATCTTTCCTAATTCCTGTTGGAAAGAGCTTTTATTGTGGCATCTACCAGTTCAGTTTGTATTCTGTGGAAATTATCTCCAATGAAACAATTACTTCAGAATAACTAAATAGAAATTCAGAAATAAACAACCGAATAAACAGAAAGATGTGAAATCTCTTTCTTGGTTGACTTTGCCAAAGTCAAAGCAAATGAATTTCTTAGAAAAGGGCTGGCGCCTTATCACAGGTAAATGATAGCAGGTTAGAGGAAGAAGGTGGGAAGCTCAGAGAAGATGTGGCT
Source organism: Loriculus beryllinus (assembly GCA_039877255.1). NCBI lineage: Eukaryota > Metazoa > Chordata > Aves > Psittaciformes > Psittacidae > Loriculus > Loriculus beryllinus. Next base: position 15,282 of record JBCJKH010057469.1, on the reverse strand, counting down.
TAGCCCCTCCTTGTGTTCTGGGGACATACATACTGAGGCCAAACCTCACTTCACAAGGCACTGAGAAAACATGTTTCATCCTGGAAGAGGGAGAAAAACCGAAAGAGTTGTAACTCTCAGAGGAGACAGCAATATTACAGGATCTGCTGATGGGGTAGCATGGCAAGCTGCTTTACTTGATTCATAAGATAGTATAGATCTGGCTATTGGACTCATTTTTGCAAGGGAAAGCTTGCAAAAATTCTTTTTTTGTGAACTTAACTAAATTCAACTGTTCAAGCTCACCTATATCATTGCTTAACTATATTCTTATACCACTTCATAGCTCAACATAAGTGTTTTTCATGAGTCCAAGGAAAGGTTGAAAACTTGATATCATCCAGATTCAAAGGGAAAGAGTGGAAAAAGTAAATCTCATTGGTGAAAAGGAGTGCTCAGCCAGCCCTACAGCAGTTTGACCTGAAGATAGCCTCTCATAGCCACCAATGCAGCTGTCAGTGGGGTTTTCAATAGCCAGATGTTGTTACTGGAAAATACATTCCAAAGTTCTTTGGAGTTACTTATAGTCCTAACCTTCTGTGACCAAGGCAGCTGATTCTGTAGCTAAAAAAAGATATTGTGGATTATGCTGAATGTGGAGCTTCAGCTATAAAATTATATGGTATTTTGCTAGCAGAAATGTAATGCCTAGAACTTGCATGTGCCAACACAACTACTTCCTGAAAAAGTCTTAAACCTGTTCTATATATCTCATGAGGAGAGCTTATCATTCAAACAATGGGTTGAGCTGGTATATTTTCTTGTGTTCTGAGCATTTGGCTGATTTACTGTCTGGTCCCTTTAAAATTCTTCTTGTCCTTCAGCGTAAATACTATAAGATAACTAGAAAAATTTTTGTTAAAAAGAAAAAAAAAAGCCTCCCTTTGTGCAGGACAAGAAGCATTTTCAAGATCCTGGAATGTGCTTGTTCCTCAGCCACCCACAGAATGCGTGGCAAAATTAAATACATCTGAAACGCACAGTACATCATGTCATGTCTGCTAATGTGATCCAATGGAGTACTAAGCATTACTCAATGCAAAGCTTATAGAAACAAGAAGGAGACGCTGATTGCTTAATATTTACTTCTAGTTTGCGAAACAGGACAAATTGCACATTGATTTCAGGGGAATTTTTCCTAATTCCTGTGTAAAAAATAATTCAGTTAGACAGGCTTATTTTTCCTATATTCATATAACGTTTACCAAAATATGTGGTTGGGGGCTTAAAATTGTAATGGGTTTGCAGTAAAAGATGTCCCTTTTCAGCAGTGAGACAGTAGAGGGAGTGGAGGAAGGGTTGTTCAGAACCAGACCCTATAAGCAGGCACTATCTGTATTCTATAACATGGTTCTGAATCTGCACCTGACATTCTATCAAAGTTACTGTGCTACCATTTTCTGTATGAGAAACAAGTGTGAGAAATCCATATAACTCTGTAGTGAGTTTTACAATTTACCAGGTCACCTCAGGTTTTAACACTATATTATACCTGGAAAAATACCTGTGCAGTTTTGACAGGATAAAAAACAGTACTTACAGTTCACAGGTATTAGTCCTGTGATATTGATGTTTCATTATACTCTGTGTTAGGCATGCCCTGTGGGTTTGGATAAAAGCACTGCTAAACCTTAACCTCCTCCCTCCTTTCTCACCATATCCATTAAGCAGAAGGCAGATAAAAGTAGTCATTCCCATCACAGTCTCACTTTGCCAGGTCTCTTATTTTCTGTAGAAACAGTGCCACTTCAGCTGGGTTTTTTTTTAGTACAGACTATGCTTTTGGTTTGCTTCATCTCTTGCCATTGCTAGCACTGAAGAAATGCCTCTTTAAATAGCATCTTCTTGGTCTGCTTAGGGGGCCTATCAGAGGTGATCAGATCTTCATCGGTATTGCATTTTTACTGCAGTATTACTGCAGACAGTCTCAAATGTATTATAACTTCTCCATTACTTCTTCTTTCAGCTTACCATACTCCATGTAATTCAGAATTTTTGACACCTGCCTTGTAAACCCTACAGTTTTCTCTAGAATTTGTGATTATTTTTCTGTACTCTGTTTTATGGGAGGATGTTTCAAATACTGCACATTGGCACCTGATTTTTCTGGTCCTCCTAAATGCATGAGATATCTGTACTATATGGCTTTTCTAATACAATCAGGTTCTTAAATACAGTGTCTTCTTTCCTATCAAATGTGCAACCACTCAGTACCATTTTAGAGTTTGTTGATATTTGAACATATCAGAGGGATATTATACTAAAATGCCCTTCCAAGAAGAACTACAATAGAATATAAGCTTTTATAATTATGAATAAGAAATGTATGCTTTAGGATTTCTGGTATGAGGAAATTTTGATAAAAATAAGAGAAATCATGAGGAGGGAAAAGAATTGGTTTCCGTATTGGAAATTTACCTTCTTTCATTGCATTGTGTCCAAGAAATGTCCCTTTTTGGCTGGCTATACCTACTTATTAGTAGCAGTAAACATTTCACTATCATAGATAGTACAAAAAAGCAAGCAAATTCATTTATCATCCAACCTAAGGTAAACTTTGAACCAACTCTGCACTTAACTCCAAGATTAAATTCCTTTTGAATAAGTATGAACCTTTTTTACTTTCATACTTATTAATGATAAAGCAACTTCTTTGGCCATTTGAAACCCATCAAATTCTGCCTAAAATTACTGTGAAAAGAGGGTTTTGTGATGGCAGTATCATAGCTACAAAGATAGAGAACAATTTTTAAAAGAACAGTAGAGACTCAGGTTTTCTTTTTCTTTCCTTTTTTTTTTTTAATTATTTTAAATAGACACTGCTTACCTCACAGATTCCTGTGTCAAAATTAGAGGCTGAGTTTATAAAATTACCAGCCCTACCCATGTCAGATCTTCTCCACATATTTCAGCTGAAAAATTAGAGAGGGGACATTAAGCTTTATAGAAACCCACAATTATGAAGAAACAAATATGTGCAGAACCATTAGAGGTGCATTTGAAAAGAAGTCTCTGAAAGAAAATGTTGATCACCAGACTGGGAATGATTGCAGAATTGTGAAGCAGTGGAGGATTTGATTCTGTAGAGTCCCATCGCTGGGGAGACAGTTTGGGACCGTGGTGAGTTGGACTGCCTGGAATACACTGTCTGTGACGCCCTCTGGGCTAAATGGGTCTTACAAAAATGACTGTGTTTTTATGGCATTTTGACACTGTTAAAAAGAAGGAGGCCAGAGAGTGAGCTCCAGCAAGGGTCTCATGATGATCCAACTGCCTTGCAAGGGTAGCTTATTCCCTGGGTTTGGTCCAGAGCTCTCCAGCTAGTACCTCCCAAGGCAGTTTCCTCTTAGAGGCCAGGAGTTTTACCGTGAGGGTGGTGAAGCACTGAACACGCTGCCCAAAGGAGCTGTGAATGCTCCATTCAGGTTGGACAGAGTCTTGGGTGACGTGGTCTAGTGGAAGGTGTTCCTGCCCATGGCAGGAGGTTGAAACTAAATGGCTGTTAAGGTCCTTTCCAACTTAAACCATTCTATGATTCTGATTAAGCAGCACACAGAGGAATCAACCCATGGCACATGGCCAAGGTTTAGTCTGGACACTTCAGTAGTATAGACACAGCCTCACCATATGCAGGCGGAGGGGACAAGGTGGGGCCCTACATCTTTATTTGGATCAAAGAATAGCTCTTCTTGTCTCACCAGGAAAGCCCCCTTTTCCGTTCTTGGAGAAAAGCAGGAAAAGTGCTGGTTCTGGAGAAGAGGAAGGTTGGGAAGCTGGAGTTCACTGAGCACAATACAGAAATGGATTGAAGGTTGTTGGGGGGAAAAAGGAGAAAATTAAAAGCAGAGAGAAATTCTGGGGAAAAGTTTAAGACCATTCTGATAGGACAACTGGGAGAAAACCATGCAGCCTGAAATGCTGAGGAAGAACAAAAAGTGTGAAAGTCTTATGTCACCATACTGATGCCACAACTCTTCTCTCCCTTTTCTCTTCCTCTCTGTCATGTTGACACAGAGAAATGAGTTTTCAGGATTTTCCTAGACTATATTGGTGAACAGAAACAATAGAAATCCACTGGCATCTCCAGAGAACAGTTCAAACCACTATCTTCCATACCTATTTTATAATGGAAATAAAAATGAAGTGGAAATGGAAATGAAAAGACTTTGCACATACAGAGTGAAGAAAAATTAACAGGGGAGCATTTTTCTTTCTCTGAGTGCATTTACATTTCCAGAAGGACAGTAGCTTAACATGATGGTATGTGTCTTAAAACAGGACCTTGTGCCTGGCCATCTGTTAGTCTCACCTTGGCTTTCACTCATTTTCATAGCATAGTGTTTGTATCCCTCCAGCACATGTTCATCTCTTCATTTTTAATCAAGTATTAACATATGCAGGGAAGCAGCTGAGAGCCTGGAGAGCAAGAAAATCTAAGTGTAGTCTGAATGAACTTCCAAAAGTGATCAGAAAACTCCCTTCTCTTTCTGAAACAGAGTTATAACTTGACCTGTCTCCCTTCTCCTTTCAATATGTGATAACAGCACTAGAAGTTACACCTTTTAAAAGTTATAGTCTTTTATACATTTCCCCTGAAAAGTGAACCTTCATTTTATTCTGGTATCATCTAGGGGTTTGTTTTTTCTTTTTTTTCTCAGATAGAAAAGCCTCAGATAGAGTGTGCCATTTGTACTAAGACACTCAATTCTCCCTGACTAGAGTGGTGCAAAGAGCTTGGTATCTCAAATTACACAAAAAATGAAATCTTTCAAAATGAGTAAAAAACCATGCCCACAGGGAGGTTGGTCTAAAAATCCATACAAAATTTAGACATAATGCTAATGCACCATCAATCTCCTATAAGTAGATGAAATAACAAACCCGTTTTGACTATGAAGAGACATCAAAAAATAAATTCCTGACTTAAATGTTCAAATACATATAGGGTTTTCTAACTTTTTCAGGTGGCTCAAGTTGCTGTAATAACAGAATTCGGTGCTAAAACCACTTCCTGAAAATCAGGGTCCTTTAAAGCTATCTCTGACCAAGTGCTGAGACATTGTGGAGGGCAGAAGTCGCACTTGTCACACTTCTCTGAGGAAACACTTTATTTGGGATTCTGAAGTGTGTCAGCAGCTCCTACTGAACACCTCGTTTTTTTCTCAAGACAGCTTGTGCAATGTGACATATAAGTCAGAAAAATGCAAATGCATTTACATATGTGTTTAATACACACAGAATAGACCCTAGGGTATGCATTACACCAAATTAGGAGCTCAGTTGAGCTGCTTGAAACATTTTCTTCCTGTCAAACCCTGTTCTCAGCACAATTACTCAGGTATAGACACAGGAGGGACTTTCCCCGACCTGGTGATGTGGAAATGTGACAGAGATCAAATTAAAGGCTTTCTGTACCTTTTTTGAGGAGAGGAAATCATAAATCCAGACCAACCACATCCCTATTAGGAGTCTTATCTGAAGTAAAATCTTACTCCTGTTGCCTTCTGCTATATCTGTACGGCTTCTAGGAAGAGGTGAATATCCAGGAGCTTAAGGAGAAAGACTCTGCTAAAGCTTACGGCACTTGTCTGGGCTGTGGGCTTCAAGTCTGCACCCTGATCAAAGCGAAGCAGAGCCTTACAACTTACTTCCATCATAAGATGCCTTCACTCATGCTGTGGGTGCTCTCTAATGGTTTTGTTTATTGTTTGTTTCCTCCCACACACAAAAAAATACCTGGGCTCTCAGTTTTGTTCTCCACTAGAAGCAAACCGCAGAATGTCAAAACCTCTGTGAACTGCAGGCATCAACTTCTGGCCACCGTTCAGGTGCAAGGCTGCCCTTGGCACTTGGCTTGCTCTCCACAACGTATCCGCTGTTTCGGTGCAACAACACCTTCTCTCCTTTCCCTTTACTACCAGTTGCACGCCCTTTACACTGAGCCTTCCTGGCAAGATGTATGAAGAGTGAGTAAACAGAGGAATACATACGAGTTTTCAGGGAGCTGCTGCTTCTTCTCTATTTCTGATTCAATCCTGCTTCGGTCTTTTCTGTCTTTTCATTTTTTGAAACTTAATTTCAGATTTTTATAAATATTTTCCAGAAACAAATAGAACAACAGCAAAAACATCCCATTTGAATTGTCAAAAGAAACAGTGTAGGTATGACTGCATAAGGAAGGGAGAAAATAATTCATAATAATTGAAAGGCAGTGATGAGAGTGCTATATAACAAAAATGGGGGAAAAAACAGTTGACATCATCAAGGGACATGGCAATTTTTAAAAGATCCCAGAGAGATTCATTTCTCCATAGTACAGGAAAACAATTCAGGCAATCTGGAGAGCAGTAGGACAGAAGGTATCATGAGACTTGCAAAACTAGATTTATCTTATTTGTGACAGTAAGCAAGAAATTCATAACAATATGATGCTCAAATGCTACTCCCTGTGCTAGACAATTGTAAGGCAGCTGAAAGCAATGTGGGAGTGGGGAACCTCCTCTGCACATCAGAAAGTGGCAGAATTCAGGTTGTTTATTCTAGGTTTCTTAACCAGACAGCCCCTAGATCTTTTGCTAAGTCTTTAATGCTTTGTTATGAAAGGCAGCTATCAGCTGAAAAACTCCAGGCCTATTGCTCACCTTCCCATAACTAGGATCTGCCAACAGTTAGGTTCCAGTATTTAAAAAGTGATGTCTCACATTTAGAACTGAAATTCTCTGGACACCCGCAGAGGAATTTTATCCTCACCATTTTACTGTGGCATGTTTAACTGCTTTTGCTACAAAATCTAGAAGACATTTCTTCCTTCATACTGCACTAGGAATCTTTATAGTCTTCAAAAACACCTGCCACTAGTGAAGACTGTGCAGTCAGTAATCTTCATTCGAGGACACACAGCTGGTGATGAGCACCCTGCCCTGAGAGTGTTTACAGTCCATCTTGGGATTGTAGGGGAAGCCTAAAGAAAGCAGATTCACCCAGCAGACCTTATGACCTTGTACATACCATCCAGAGCGTCCTGGGCTAGCCAGATGAGTCTGAGGTTGCAGCTCCAAACATGGCTGGGCCCAGTTTACATTTGACTTAATAAAATCTCCATGAGAGATCACTCAGATACAAAAAATATATGGATAAATGTATTTGTCTATTATGTTCATTTATTTGAAATGCTGTGCATGTCAAAATACCCTCTAAAAGTGTGGATATCTATTAAACTTTGGAAGTAAAAGACTTCTCAGCCTAAAAGTTCTCTTGGAATACTATCACAGAGGGAAAGTTGAATAAACCAGAACTATTTACCAAAACCCTCAGTACAATATTAGGCTGTTTGTGCCATTTGTAGTACCACAACCCAGCTCAACATGACAGCTTGCCAGAAGTTTCATGTCTGATGACAAAGAGGAGCCGCTGTTTCACCTTTCTCAGGCTGGAAAAGCACCTCTCACCTTTCTCCTCTCTCCCTTCTGAGTACTCTTTGTACTCTTGAAAAAATGATGAGCACCCCCATGCACTGAAAATTCCTGCATAATGCCAAAATGCTAAACAAGAGAACTTTTTTTTTTCCTTAGCAAATATAAACACATTCCACTTGAAGGTACAGTTATAAAATAGCAAAGATATGATTAAAGAATTCCATGTGGATTCATTACAAGCTTTCATTTCTGGTAAACTAATAAAGCTTTCCAGCTCACTGAAAAAAAATAATGTCCCAACACTACACAGGAAGAAAAAATTATTACTCTTTGGGCCTCTGATAGGATATTAGCAGAAAGGCAAAATATTATCTATGCCAGATATACAAGCCAATATCAAGAAAAACTCATAAAGTATATCAAGTCCAGGCAAAAACATAACAAGCAAAAAGCAGAAAACCACTTGAACTGTAGCAAACTGATGGTAGACTCATAAATATAACTACTGTGCTCCCAGCCAAAGCAAAAACCTCAGAAACACATTTTCACAGATATACAATTAAAGCTGGGGAAAGAGAAAAAAAAAAAAAGAGAGAAAATTAACAATAAGCCCAAAAGCTTTTTACAGAACTGTAATGAAGAAGGAAAAGAACATAAGCTACAATAATAAGCCAGATGAGGTAATAATATACCCAGAAAGAGTTGAGAAGAAGAAAAGTGGACAAAAGTCATTCTTAGTTCAACTCAGCAGTAATTTAAAGAAGCAAGAAACAGATATATGTATGTGTACATACATGTTTGAAAAACCTTCAAAAGCACTGCCAAGATTCTTTGTGGTGCTATTTCTTGTGCACACAAATATTCTTGCACAAATGCATGAGTGCATAGGACATTAAGTACAGCAAACCGGTCTTGTTTCCATTCACAGCCTTTGAATTTCTCTAATATTGGGTTTCAGAATGTGGTGGTCTGAGGAAGAATTTGCTCACTCCTGAAGATTTTTCATAGCGACTTAGAGAAAGGAAACAATACCAGTCATACTGCATGAATGTCACATGGATGTTTCCACCCTAAGTACTGTATGTGCATATTTTGTGTATTGGCAGCCCAGTACATAAGATTATGTTTTATACATTTCTTTTGGATCTTAAAAAAACCCCAAAACAACACTGAGCCTTTCAGTTTATGCATTGAAACTCCCAAGGTGTATACTGCGAGAGTCCAGTGAGTTGCGTTTGAAATATATGTCTGGTAGGCAGTTTTGAAATCATATTTCAGTTTTCATCTAGATCTCATTTTTCCACCCCTAGTGGTGCTTGTGGTGTAGATGTGTCCTGAAGGAACATCTTTTGACTGTGCTTTGAAGAAAACAAAATCAAAAGGTGTAACCGTAGTGGGCGAAGTGAAGCAAGTTGTTCCCACACACTTACTGCCAAATAAGAGAAACATAAAGAGCTCTCTGGAGAGTTGTAGCTACAGTTGCAGCTACGTCTTGACCTGCTACACTGCTTTTTGGTTTATAGTCCTCAGAGACAAATTACATAGGGTTCATCCAGGTGAACACGTAATCGTCCAGCTGCAGATTCATCCCACCTTGCTCTAGGTCCCTAAATAAAAGCCTATGTTGGGAGCAGATCTACCTTACCCTCTCTGTACAGCTAGTGGAGAGGGAGGATTTTCCAGAAGATGACTCAAACCAAAGCCTGAAGCTTGTTCAACCGGGGCATATGTCTTTCACCTAAAATATCCAGGGACTGGCACAGTGAGGATAATCTTGTTTCATGTTTTTCTTTCTACTGTCAATTATAAGGTTTTTGAAGAGCATTCCGCAAGTTGTCCTAAATTCATATTGGGAAAAATGCTTCTTTTCAGTCTTTTCTTTGTAAGTTCTTGGTGCCCAAAGCTTCCCACTGTCCTGCATCTTTGTAATGGTATTTTGCTCTGTTTATTTTTCCTGCAGAGGCAGAGAAGCGGCACCTTCTGGTATGCTCAGCTGCTACTACAACTAATGCTTGTGTTGTTTTAAAATCCCACTTAATCCACTGCCTCCATCCAAGTCGCAGTGTATTTCATCCCATTCCCTCAAGTGCCTCCCTCCAGATCCAAAGCATGTGCTAAACCGAAGCTCATTCACAATGTTACACAACCCCAAATTACTCTAGGAATTAGGGCATTTCTGATCCCACTGCTAATACTGGCATTACACAATTGAGGGTCCTTCCAGATCTGCTTCTTCCTAAGGGTGGATAATCAAAATTGCTCAGAGAGTCATGTTTTTTTGCAGGATCTGACTCCAGCTGCCAGGGACTGATCCTGAGGTTTGCAGCAGGGATCCACCCTCTGGAGCAATCTGCTGCATGGACAGCTGGGAAGGCAGACTGAGCTACCAAAGGTGCTCTGTGGCCAACACAGCATCACCAAAATTTAGATACAGAAGCACTACATGGAAATGTGCCGACTAGGACTCTCTAGGTTGACCAAGTGGGAAATAGAGAGAAATCCACTGGATTTACTGGAAGTTTGGTTACCAGTAGAGTGATGGCCAGCAGAGATCCTTAGAGTCTAAAGCCTCTACCAGTGCTCTGATAATCATTGGTTTTCTTGTCTAACATCCAGCACAGAGAGGAAAAAGTCTGGAGCAATACTGATTAACTTTAGACCTGAGAGCCTAGTAGCTTTTCTGCTCATGAATAAGTAATGAAGGTGCTGGCAGCACAGTAATCACAGTCACCCATACATGTGCCTGTGAGAGAAACAGAGAAAAGCAGGCTATCACTGTCTCTTAGCGATATCTTATTTGTATATTGGAAAGAAAAATAGACTTTAGTGTTTGTGGTATTCTTTAAACTGATTTCAGGGTTACATCTTAATTTACTCTTACCTCAGGAGTTAAGAAACAAACACTCCTTAAAGTGCAGATTCTAAAACACATACTTATGGCCATCTGGAAAAACATACTGATTGATTAAAGTTCAATCTATCTATCTGCTTTAAGACGAGCTCACAGTGACTGCAATGATTGCAATTCCAGCCATGAGCTTTTTCTTCTTAAAACATTCATCACTGTTATCAGATCACTCACTCAGCAGAACTTTCACTTATTTCATGTATTTCAATGCCCAGGACATATCTGATTGTGTGGAGCACAGTGCTGCAGAAAGAAGAGGTGTTTGTGTCTGGTGACTCAGAGTTGCTAAAAAGTACAAAGGTCCAAGCTCAGTGATGTAAACAGAGCTACGCTTGTGTACCCCACGTGTCTTAGAGCAGCTGAGAATGTAGTGATCCAGAATATTGATCTCAGTTCAATTACATACTGATATGTTCCGTCTGTATTTATATAATGTTCTTTTAATAATTAGGATATTAGCCCTGAAGATATTTTGCCAACAAAGCCTACCAGCATGCATAACAAAACGTAAGCTTAAGTTTTTCCTGTGACAAAAATAACCCAGTGAATTATTTCAGTGCAGGAAGGCCACAGAAACTGTGCATGTTTTGAATGTTAATCAAAAATGAATTTTAAATCCAGAATTAATTGTGGAAATTTTTCATGGCTACATGATAGATAGAAATCTACTTTCTTTGTATTCCTAAGGGAAACTAGGCAATGTGTTTTTACACATACACTATGAGATGAGCTACATACACCTTGTTTAGAAAACTTTCAGAGATCTCACATGCTTTGCCTGGAGCTAGCATGGGTCAGTGTTTCCTCACGTCTCCCAGTTATCTTCTCAACCATGACTGAAATACTTGTGATTAAATCACGTATCTTTAAATTTTCTAATAGCTCAATAACAGCTTGAAAAACATAGCATGGATCAAAAGCTCACTGAATATTATTCAATGTGCATTCCTCATTTACTCTACCAGCGTAGTCAGTTCCAAACTAGTAAATTTGCCATAATAAATTTTTCTATCGACTTTCCTTTATATATTGTTCTTGCCTCTACCATACCACTCCGAGCTCCTCCCAGCTGGATTCTTTTGCTGCTGGCAGGAGGTAAATATTTCTATGCTGCCTTCTCAGTATCTGATTCATTTAGTGCTTATCCTTTTTATTCAGTCTGTTAACTACTGGTATTCCAAATCAACGTACATGCAGGACCCTATTCATGTAATATAGACATGAACTAAAAAGCAAATCACTTATCACATGGATCAGGTGTGCATAAGAAAAAACTGATAACAGATGGTAGCTACAACTACACTCATTAAAATCCTATATTGAACGGTGTCATGACCAAAAGGAAATGCAGAGCTCAGGCAGATGAATCAGACCCAAATGTTCTCATCTTTTTATTTTAAATGAGGTCAATTATTTCTTATGGTCTTTTTTCTTGCCACAGTTCTTAAAAAAACCCCAACATCTTTCAAAGTCTGTCAAAAATCATGGAGTGGAAGGATTAAAAGTATGACAGTGTAAGGCATAAGAAGAAAAAATATACTTTAAATTGCTGAATAGAGCAACTATCATAGTGGTACCTTATCAATACCTGCTTTTTAGATATAAACAAGTATACAGGAAATGAGCAATGAAAAATAAATTAGAAGAGAAAGGAGGAAATTTTGGCCTGTCCTTATTCTGTCTACTGAACTTGTTTGATGTATTTCTTATCCTGTGATTTGCTTGTAAGTTCTCTTGTAGATCACAGTCTTGCATAAGGACCCAGTTTGGCATAAAACTCCAATAGATATGTTTATAAAGTTTTGTAACTGGAACAGACATCTGCCCATGGAAACTTCTCACGTTTTCATTGAGACTTAATGGCCAACAGCAGCCTCTGTTAGCAGGCATCAATAAAAATCTGAGGCTGTACTTCAGCATCTCAGATTGGAGTGGTAGCCTAGCTCCCCAGGTGTCCCATATCTTGGTTCAGTTGCAAGGCACTTCGGGGAGGGGGGGAAATAAACTACATTCCTTACAAAAGAAACAGAGCCAGAAGCTCTTCTCCAGCTGCACACCAGTGCCCTCTGACCACAGGGTGGGTCATAAAGGTTAAAAACACCACACTTTGAATCACAAGAATTGTGGGGTTTTTTGGTCCAGAACATGAAGCAAGTCTGGAGCAAGCATGGGTTGTGAGGCCTTTGCTGTGAAGCACTGATCTGCTCCTGTTGTGGTGAATTACTTGTTAGTGTAAAACTAGTTTCAGTTAGACATTTTCTATGGAGATAATTTAATGTAATTAATTTTAGTCATCTAAAAGACATGTATTTTATCCAAGCTAGTTGGTCTCTACTCACTGTAGTCACAAGGTCAGGGCTTTCAATTTTTTCTATTTGAAGACTGATCTGGGATAAGGGATATTGCATATTTCAGGTATGGGATTATAAACTTTGGGAGCTGCTTCTCTTTCTCCATGGGCTATCAAGGCTTATAAATGACCTACTTTATACTACCTATCTAACTTAGAGGGAGTTAAAATTAATAATCTATCGCAATTTGAGATGTGAGGAGGGGTTTTATGAGCAAACTGTAATTAAAATAAAAAGACAACATCAAAAGTCAGATGCAAATGCGTGTTGGGGACACTTAAACTCAAGCTCAAACTTAAGGAGATACACTTTACAAAGCAAAACCACCTATCCTGCCACCCATACAGCTGCCTGTGTTTAAAACTCAAGGAATGTTGTTAATTTGTTTTGTGCCTTTGATTTCTCTATGGAAATAACCACCTTTATGCTTATCTACTAGTTGATTTCATGTTCTGACAGTGAACAGCTTCTGAGCATATTTGGATAGAAATTTATAGTTACATTGGAAGAAAACACACAGGGACAATAACACTTCCCAAAATATGCAGTAACACTTTCATGCAAAACACTTCAAAGAAATGTACATGAAAAAAAGAAAGAAAATTACCCTGAAGAAGTCAGCCGAGGGCTTTCCAACTGTGAGACTGTGCACATAAAGGCTTTTTTTCAGTCTGCTTTTAAATGGCTCTGAGGACCCAGTAATCTTTTTTGCTGTCAGAAATCCAGAGTTGGGGTGCGCTCCAAAGACCCTCTACAAATGGCTCCCTCTGGTGTGAAGCTGCAAGTCTCAGCCTGCCCTGGGAACAGTTGCTCTTTAAGTTACAATTTGTGCTTTTGACATGATGTGTAACAGCCATAGGCTCATCAATGCAGAGATTACCTCAAACGTGATTTTGTAAGGATTGCACCAGCAGCTCTTCATTATCTGGGCTACTGAGGATGAAAGAAGAACTTGGATAACCCAGTGTTTGAGTTACTGAGTACATGGTATTAATGTCCAGCCAAACTGAATTGGCTTGGATCCATCAGGATAAATGAGCGCTAGCCAAAGTACTAACACAACCCAAGAGAGCTGCTGGAGAACCGCTCTGTGCCTTTGGTGCCTCTGTGTCCATGTTTTCCAGCATCCTGAGGACCAGGAGAGGTTCTTAAACTGCCTACAGAATAACATGAGTATATAAAAGTAACTCAGGTCAGACAAGGCTAATAAACTCTGCTGGGTCTGAGATGGTTGTATATCATGTCTTATATTTGGACATGTTTGGATCACAAGGGTATGAAGCAGGGGCAGCTGAGCTGATTCTACCCTGAATTAGTACACACTGAGCAAGTTTTGTTAGCTTGGACTGCAGGACACACTGAAGTGGCTACAATGCTTCTGAGTGTGAGTTATCCCTAAGAAGCAGCAAAATTGCGTTCAGGGATTGCTGATACTGAGCTACTAAAGCAGATTCAGCCTTGAATCAATTTATATGACCCTGTGGTTCTGACCCATATGATCCTCAGTCTGGATACAACATGTGCAGATAACTGAGATTTGCCTGAATTTCATTACTCTTGTATTTGTAACCTTCACACGTTCTCTGCCATCTTGATTATGACAGTTTCTTGTTGCTCTGCTTTTATTCCTAAAACTCCAGGAGGAAAGAGGACCATATTAGCAGCAGCACACAGACGGCATCATCTATGGTGAACCCTGCTAGCCCTGCTCAGAGTGTTTGTGCAGATACTTTTGGTAAGAATGGCTGTTTGTATGTTTACAAGCGACATATGTGCTGCAGAACTGGAGCTCCACTCCATGTCCATTGGCTCTGTGTGCTTGCCACATAAGACACTGGATGAAGAACAAAGTCTTGCTTGGAAAGGAACAGTAACTCCTAAAACTTCAAGAACAAATTTCTAGCAGCTTCAGCTGAGCAATTGAGTCTCTAAACTAGAAGTAGGTTCTGACATAACCGCTTTCACAACTCCAAGGTTCTTGGATGCCTGATGCTGCAGTGACCTGTCTTCAGTGCAGAAGTGGAAAAACAGATACTGGGCTGAGCAAGAATATCTCATTGCCTGTCAGCCTTGGGAAATTAATTGATAAGCTTAAATACTTTAATGTTTAAAACTGAAATCTCACCCTCCTTGTAAAGAGGAGGAAGTTGTCATGCAAAGAGGTGAAACTACTTTGCACTTATAGAAAATAACAAGAATGACCTTTGCTAATGATACTGACTGCACTTTTTACCACAGGTGAGCCTGGAGATATTTCCAGGCAATACCAACGGCATTCAGATATGTGTTTACCTACAGGTAGAAGTAATTCATCAAAAAGAGATGCTTATGACCACATGTGAGTGGCTAAACCTAAATGCCTGGGGACCTTTCAGGTTAATTAGGGAGGAATCCAGCAAACTTTAGCACATACAGTATTAGATAGTTCTGGAAAACAGGCAATCTGAACCTTCATCTTGGATCAAACCAGGGTTTGGTCAATAATGAGCTAGGCTGGACAGATGCAGTACCATGCGAGCTTTAAAACGGTGCTACCCACATAGCTCTCGCGCCTCGCATGTTCTCTACA